>JAXCGZ010015567.1:0-35000 GCA_037179515.1 Halocaridina rubra | reverse complement strand
GACGTGTATAAACTGTTGAATATCCTCAAAGCTGCTGACTTAACTATTGATATTCTTTCTTGGAATCTACCCACCAGTGAATGGGGTGAGCTTTGGGATATTGGAGCATTAACTGCCATGAACGATTGTGTGTACAGGAGCACGGGAAAACATTCCCACGTTGCTCTTGTGGATTTAGACGAATTTATAGTGCCAAGAACTTCAGTGTCAGGGTTTGGAGAATTATATCAGAAAATCCTGCAGTTCAGGAGAGGTCAATATGGCGATGCTGCTCTGATCCCGTGTGCTTTTTACTGCTTCGACTTCAAAGCAGCTCTCTTTGAGACTCACAGAAACCACTCTTTTCCCATCTTTGACTTTGTACACAGAGAGGCTCGCTTATGGCCTATGAAATCCCGTTCGAAAATGGTGGTTGCCCCTGAGAGCATTGTTTCTGTCGGCCACCACATGGTACATAATTTTGTAAGGAAATCTTTGGAAAACAGAGGCTCTCCCAAGCTGATATCAGTTCTCCATCATTATCGTCGTTGTGAAAGCTTACGTCTAGGCGTATACGCAACGGGAGGGAAAGTCTTAGACGAGGATACGATAAAAGACACTTCCATGATGAAGTACAAACGAGCCGTGATGCAGTCCAAAGTGATGCTCTTATACAGAGAACAGTTTTCCGAAAACAGATGACAGGATGGTAACATTTATTATCCCTTCCCATCTGACAAGTCATAGCACTCTCCATCTCTGTTTCTCTTTACTTTTTCTTCGTGCCCAGGCCCGATGAGGGCAATATTATTATTTTTTTTTTTTTGGCCCGTCCTGGTGCCACACGTATAAAAAAAATATATGTAACAAATAGATAATGTGATCAAATGAACACATTAGTATATGTGAAAACATGGAAGATATTATGCCCCTGGCCGGGATTCGAACCTAGGACACATAATCAGAGTGCCAAGTGGTGTAGTTAGTAAAGCCTTTGCTCACTGATTATGTGTCCTGGATTTAAATCCTGGCCAGGGACAAAGTACGTTTCGTGTAGATAATGTATGTAGTTAGAGAGAATTATTCATAATCTAATTTGGTAATTATTGTGTTTTAATTCCCTTTTACATGTCATTAAATATTAATGTAGCCATGCGCCTTTGTGATATTTTGGGTTATAATTATTATGTATTTTACGATTTTCGCTGGTAATAATTTGACTATGTTCGACCAAGAATTTTTTAAAAGGACTTTTTCATTATTTTTTAATTAATTCTGTAAATCTGGGCATTTTTTAAAAGTAGTTTTTCATTATTTTTTAATCAATTCTGTAAATCTGGTCATATTTGAGCCTTTCTGATATACTTTCAAGGCAATTGATGTTTCTGTAATTTCCATAGGCTTACTGTTTGATAATACAGTATATATATATATATATATATATATATATATATATATATATATATATATATATATATATATATGTGTGTGTGTGTGTGTGTGTGTGTGTGTGTGTGTGTGTGTGTGTGTGTGTGTGATTCTATTTCACGAGAAATATGTAAATCTTGTGAATGTGTGAATGGTTATGGCTACGTAAGGAAACTGGAAGAAATTTTGAGATCCTTGATACATTGTATTTTCAAGTTTATTACTTATTTTCCTCTAAAGATAAGTAGTAAACTTAAAAGTACAATATATCAAGGATCTCAATTTTTTTTTCAATTTCCTTACTTAGCCATAACTATTCAAATATATATATATATATATATATATATATATATATATATATATATATATATATATATATATATATATATATATATATATATATATATATATATATATATATATATATATATATATATATATATATATATTTATATTGTGCATATATGTACGTATGTATGTATGTATGTATGTTTGATGTATGTATGTACGTATGTATCTTAACGTACGAAAATTATTATTACTTATTAAGTATCTTAAACTTGTTTTAGAATTATATTCAATATATACAAAGCGATAAACAATGCCTTTTTAAGTCAAATACAATAGCCTTGTATAATTTATATATTTGTTCAGCGGATCATTAATAAACAGTTTAAAAAAAATGTCTCTTTTGTTTCATTACCACTCTTTATGTCTTAATCAAATGACTTATATTACGACGATTCTATTTACGTACGCTGAAGATGAATATATAAATACAGTCGTAAGCGCTTGAGGTACTGCGTTATTTTCTATTTGACTCCCTAGTAGACACCGTGGCTCTAGCGGTAGCGTCAGCGACTCTGAGGCGTCAGGTCGAGGGTTCGCGCCCCGTCACAGTCTGAGGTGAGCAGGGGCATGCACTCAGGGTAACGATTACATCTGCTATAATAATTCCTTCGCAAGAAGGCAACCGTCCTAGCCCTTGGTAGAAAAAGGAGTCCGTGACGTAAAACCGGAGCAAACAAGTCAAATAATCACATTACTGCGGGTCCTTTGGCGATTTCTAGTGCCTTTAAATCTGGCGCTCATTATATATGATAAGGATGCCACAATATTAAATAATCTTAATATTGCGTGTCATTCAATATGCTGACGATACTCAAATCTTAATTGAAGGAGAAATTAATGATTTAGAAAATATTATTCGTAGAGCAGAAGAAATTTTGTATATGGCTAAACGCTACTTTCTAAAAAATGGTCTGTTACTAATGAAACTAAAACCCAATCTATTCTTATCGGATCCAGACAATTATTATCAGAAGTTGATGACAATCTTCATATAAATTTTAACGGTAATATCATTAAGCCAATGAACTCGGTAAAGAACCTAGGTGTCTATTTTGACCGTTACATGAATTTTGAAATGCATATAGATGAAATTTATAAAAAAGTAATGGGTACTCTAATATATCTAAATAGGGTAAAAGACCCATTTGAAACATCAACTCGTATAATAATTGTCCAGTCCTTAGCTATGAGTTTAATTAATTACTGTCTCAAAGTTTGGGGATGTACAAATAAGACTCAATTACAAAGAATACAAAAGTTACAAAACTTTGCAGCACGAGTGGCTGTTGGCAATGTAAGAAAATACGAGCACATCTCTCCTGTTTTAAAAGATCTAGAATGGATAAAGATTAGAGATAAATATGTTTTTGATATATGTACCTTTGTTTTTAATATACTAAGAAACAATCTTCCTGATTGCTTGTATAATTTTTCTACAGTAAGCTCAGTTACCGGGTTAACTACCCGTCAAGGGGAAGATTTATTAGTACGAAGGTCTAAAACTGATATTGGCTCAAGAGATATAAACATTCGTGGACCTCATTTATATAATCAGCTTCCCAGAGAACTAAAAAATGCTGGTTCAGTGTATACTTTTAAATATAATCTTAAGAAGTTACTCTTAAAGGAAGATTTTACTTGTAAATTTTAATAGTACACCCATATTTGAATACCCAATGTACGTTGGAAATAAAGTCTTATTATTATTATTATTATTATTATTCTAGAACCTTTAAATCTGGCGTCCAATGTAGTTGATAAGGATGCCACAATATTGAATAATCTCAGCATTGCGTGTCCTTTGGTGATTTCTAGTGCCTTTAAGTCTAGTGCTCATTGTATTTGATAAGGATGCCACAATATTGAATAATCTCAACATTGCGTGTCCTTTGGCGATTTCTAGTGCCTTTAAATCTGGCGCTCAGTTTAGTTGATAAGGATGCCACAATATTGTATGAGCGCTAGTGGCGACATTGGCGCGTGTTCGCCGGGAACTTTTTAATTACATTAACATTTGTACCGTAATGTTCTATATATTTTTTTAGTTATATATGAAAAATTAAAAAAAATATAGAAAAATATTGAGGTGAGTGAATGCGATTAAAATTGACGTTTTCTATTAAATTTCGAAGAGTAAGCGGTAATACGTCTTTGGAATTGTGCCCCGGGAAATTTAAATGCTAACCTTACTTAATATAAACTTATTAATATACTCTAGAAATGGTTTGAACTGTATATATAAATATTATATCCTGGTTCTGAATATTATAAAAGGCGCTTTGTAAAGATAGTGAATCGTATTTCTAGCATTAATTGGTGATCTAGAAAGTGAATTTAAATTTTAATAAAATTCTAATTTTAATATGGACTGTTTAATATTTCTAAAAGAGTTCGAATTTTATTTATATATAATTAAAGTCACTTTTTTAAGAAATTGACTAGATTTTATAGCCGTTACTTGGTGATTTAAGAAAATGAATTGATATATTAACCTTTGAATAAATCCTCAATCTAGACTTATGAATGTACTCTAAAAATATTATGAAATCATTTCTTTTTTTTTTTAATTATTTTAAAGGTGCTTTATAAAGAAACTGACTAGTTTTTTAGGCTAAATTGGTGATTTAGGAAAGTGACCTCTAGCGGCCAAAGGCTGGAACCAGCCATATTCCCTTCTTCAGGCAGTTCCTCAGCCGCATTTGTACAGTATTTTATTTTTTTTACTAACCCGACCTTATTATTCGCACCTGAAACGGTACCCACAACCTCCATTTAATTTTTTCCATTGTGAAAAATTAATAAAATCACTCTTGTATTTTTAAAATAGAATTTACCGCTTCTTAACTCCCTCAAAAATAGAATTAAACCTCGATTTTTCGGCTTCTGAAGAGTTGGGTTTACCCTCGTGATTATTGAGGCAAGCGCCGTCGGCCATGATGGCAGCAGCTGCGGCTCCTGATAACAGTAATTTTGCTCAAAGCCCTGCTTTTGCCGACGCTGTTCAACGTGCTAGACAGGTACTCATTAACGCGTGTGTGTGTATTATCTATTAATGGCGACCATTTTTAGGTTTAATGGTCGTTTGGGCTCCATAATACGAGTGGTTTCTGCCAAACGGCTGTTCCCCCCCCTGCCGCATTTCCGAGGTGGCGCGGGTGAAAACCTCATCGATTTTTTGGCGGATTAAGAATTGGGAACCGATGGGTATAGTCCCAGGATCGAATGTTAGTTCCTTATGTGGGTAACTATTTGGGCGAAATAATAAAAAAATTGGGGAAAAGGAAATTGAATAAAAGGGTCATGGTTGTGAGGAAGGGTAACGCTAATGGAGTCGTGCATGGCCCCCTTGATCGAATCTCCATCCCCTATGTGCGTAACTATTTGGACAAAAAAGTGGAAGATGGGAATGAATTGTATTAGGGCCTTGGTAGGGTGTGGAAGAGAAACGCTAATGGAATGGTGTATTGTAAGGTGACTTTTTTATGTATGGGCCTTGGTTCGAGTCGAAATGCATCACGTGGGCGAATAGGAATGGGAATTAATGGGTCATGGTTGTGTGGAAGGGTAACACTAACGGAATGGTGTATGGTCCCTGGATTAAATCCAGATATCCTACTTGGTTTGGTGTTTGGGCGAATTATGTAAAATGGGGGGGGGGGGGGAATGAGAGGGAATGCTATACGGTACATTGTAGGGTGTTAAATGGTGTATTAGAAGGGTGATTTTTTTTAAACGTATGGGTCCTGGATCGAATTTAGATGTCTCACGTGACATTAGGTTGACCATATATTGTGTAAAATAATTGTGCAGTATATATATTTTATGGAATACTTCGAGCGGCAATTGTCCTGTTGCGCAGAATGCGATATATTTTTTACTATTACACCCGTCTCCTCCTCTTATTACATTTTGATGTTCAAGTAGGTCTCGATATCTTATGGTATTTGATGCTTTAATAGAACGTATCTGACATTCTAAATTGTCTTAGAATAGTTATGTTCGGATTAGTTAATTAGGTAATATTAGATAAGGATTACTTTTCGACGTTTTTGAAGGTCAGATGCCTTCAAAACGCATCAGAACCTAGGAATAAACACTTCCCTCCCAAAGGGAGGCAGGTGAAATTGTAAGAATATACCCAGATTGCCTTATATTGTTCTAGGGGGTAAATTCCCCCCTATCCTAGGAGCAGATTGCCCCTTGTTGTCTTAAGGGCTTATTTCCCATTATTATCTCGGGGGTAAATTGCCCATTATCATAGGTAAATTACCCCATGTTATCCAAGAGGACAAATTGCCCTTTATTATCCTAGGGGCAGGTTGCCCCTTATTATCCTATGGGGCAGGTTGCCCCTTATTATCCTATGGGGCAGATTTCCCCTTATCCTATGGGGCAATTGCCCCTTATTCTATGGGGCTATTGCCAACTTTCCCTTAGTGTATGCTTATGGGATCGTAACTGACACCCATGAAAACGTTGATAGGTAAATTTTTAATTTAACACATCCAGTGATTTGATAAAACCCTGGAAAATATTCAAAGCAAATGAAAAAAATATTTAAGTAAATGAAGCATAGTTTTGTCCCTTACCATCTTTTGAATCTTGGATTATGTTAAGGCACTGCCAACTGTGCCAGTTATGATGCAGTTGTTAGCTCCTTGGCACACTTGATTGTATAATAGCTGCGAACTCCAGCCCATGCAATAATGTGTGTTTGATAAATAAGATAAATGCGGCCAGGCTATAACACAAGTAACTGATTCGTCAGGTCGTCGATTCGAGACCTGTCACGGCCTAAAGTTAAATAGGACCATCACTGGGGAATGGGCAAACTGCCAAAACCAAAGTCCTTCGAAAGAAGGGGTCGCCTAGCCCTTAATAGAAAAGGGAGTCGACCTAAAACCGGATTGTCATACTTTTTTTAACACCAAGCAGTTGATGCTTGACGTTATGGTTGTCCAGGTTATTTCAGTTGTGTTGATATAACATATTGTTGAATCAGGTTAGATCGTTTTACATAGGAAACCATTTTTGGTGTTAGTCATCCCACAGCTAAAGTGAACTAACAATACTATTGCGTCTTTGAATGTTGCTTGAATTTTGTGTATAATGAGGCTGCATGGCGTACAGAGAGTGAGGAGAGCTTGGATATTTTTTCTTCTTCCACTACAGCTTTTCCCGCCTATGCAGGGTCGCTATTTCTGGAAAGCTATTTCCAGCGATTCCCATTTTCGACGTCATCCACTGTAATATCTTTTTGTACCATATCAGCTGTTACACACTCCATCCACCCTCTCTTTGGTCTCCCCTCCTCCTCCTCCTACCTGGCACCTCCATCTCCAACACTCTCCTCCCAACATACTCCTGATCCCTCCTCATGACATGTCCGAACCAGTGAAGCCTCTTTTCTTGAATTTTTTAGACACTTTTATAACTTCAGTTGTTCCTCTTACTAAATCATTCCTAATCCTATCATTTCTTTTGATTCCAACCATCCATCTAAGCATCCTCATTTCTGCCACATCCATTTTCTTTTCATAAACTATCTTCATGGGCCAGGTCTCTGCTCCATATGTCATTACAGGTCTTACTACAGTTTTATGCACTTTTCCCTTCAGTTTTACATTTATCATTGTCACACAACACTAGAGATACCCTTTTCCAGTTGCTCCATCCTTCTTGGATTCTGCTGTTTACCTCCACTTGGAGTTCTGCATTCTCCTCTACATATGAACCCAGGTACTTAAATATTTCTGCCCTCTTTACTATTTCCTCCTGTAGATGTATGTCACCCTACTGATTGGTTGGATGACAACACATATACTCTGTTTTTGTTCTACTGATTTTCAGTCCTCTATTTCCCAGTGCCTCTCTCCATCTATCGAACTTCCTCTCCACTCCCTCTCTGGTCTCATCGCACAACACTACATCAGCACGGTGTCCGTTCCCTTACTCGTTCAGTAGCTACATTCATTAATATTAAATAAATATGGGCTCAATGGCGATCCCTGATGTAGCCCAACCCCTACTACAAACTCCTCTGTCAATCCAACGCTTGTCCTTACTTGTGTACATGCTCCTTCATACATCTCTTTATTACTCTTCACATATTTCTCGGGTGTTCCTCTCTCGCTCTCTCTCTCTCTCTCTCCAGGCATCTCCAGATCTCTTGCTGTGGGACTCTATCATAGGCTTTTTCTAAATCTATAAATACTAAATGCAGTTCCTTTTTCCATGAGCTCACACTGTTCTTCCCCAATCTTTGTCTCTTCCCTTAACCTACGTTCTATAATCCTTTCCCATATCTTCGTGTGTGAAATTAGTTTGATAGCCCGGTAAATATTACAATCTTGAACATCCCCTTTCTCTTTGAATAATGGTATGAGAAAGCTTTTCCTGCATTCTTTGGGCATCTTTTCTTTCCAATTTGTATCTTTTTTTATCAGATCCCATAGCATATTTATTCAAAATACCCCTAAACATTTCCAAACTTCCACTGGGATCTCGTCTGGGCCTGTAGCGTTTCCATTTTTCATTTTTCCCCAGCCAAACCTGATTTCCTCTTTTTCTATATCTTTTACCATTTCTAAATTTAGTGTTCCATCTACAAAAATAGTTCTTGGATTTTCCTCATTTATACCCTTCCCCATTCTTTACCTGCTTTATATGAGTAATGTCCTTTGTTGCTTTATTTCTTGCTTTGGCAATCTTGAATATTTTCTTTTGCCCCTCTTTAGTTTCCAATTCATCATATACGCTGTCCAATGTTTGTTGCTATGCCTGCGCCACTGCCACATTTGCTTCCTTCTTTGCCACTCTACTTTTCTCCTTATCTTCATATGTCCCTGTCTCATCATACATTTTCTTTGCCCCTCTCTTCATTTTGATTTCCTCTTGTACATAAGTATTCCACCACTAAGTTTCTTTATCTCCTTGACCTTTTCCTGTTGACATTTCTAGAACTTCCTTTCCCACTCTTCTTAATACACTTGTATTTGAGGAGAGCTTGGATTGCCACCTGTAATTTATAAGGTGTAGTAAACCAGTTCACTAGTGTGTTTTGAGTTTATTTAAATCTTTTATTGCACAGTTGTCCAGCTGCTTGCTTTAATAATTGGTTCCACTAATAGCTGTGGAAGTGAAAATTCGAGTAAAGTCAGGACCTTATAAATGTATTTGTACTTTGCATTTAACTTATTCCCAACCATGTTACTATGGTATTTTACTTCATATCGTATATAAAAAGTGCACTTTACTTGCTGCTTTGAAGCATAGTGATTTTAACTGCAGTACTACGATAAAAGTTGCTTCACCCGCTGGTGCCATTTGGTTTATAGTCTTTTAACTTTTTCCAGCTTGTTGCCTGGCTTATAATCATGATAGTAGTAATAAATATGATTGCAACTTTGCATATTCTTTATTGACCGAAAATAGTCAATAACTTAAAAATATATTTGTTACTAAATCATACTGTAACCAAAACCTGGCTGGCATAAGACTAGAAACACTTCCAATACACTGTCAACAAATGAAGTACAGCTTAGTTAATTGTCAGATAGTCTTTCACTAATGGCAACACACGGATATTAATGTAATTACAGTATTATACTTTATGTAGATTAAACTCTACCATTAGACATTAATCATGATGCATTTTGTTATCATTACAGTAAATTGTCAAAACATTTGAGTCATTATGTCAAAGACCGTGAACAGATATAATCGTGTAATTAATTTACATTCAACTCTAAAACGAATTGAATAGTTTGCTGTCCTCCTCAGCTTAGGAAATGAGGCTGATATCGTTGAAAGCAAAGTTCACCAGTTTCTGTCAAGGCTCGCATTTGTTTCTTTAAGTGTTCCAATGATGGATTTTGACGCTGAAAATTATTCAACACTTTAATTATCAATGAAGATCTGAATTGGTTAGTGTAACTGATCATAATGCAGATTGATAATGGAGCGCCCTATTCTACGTTAGGTTAGGTTAGGTAGTGATTAATATTTTTATTGGCATTGCCTAAGTGAATATCTCCTGAAGTAGAGTATAGATTTCATTTTTTTTTTATTGAAAAACAATGATTAATTGAGAAGCATTTAGTATTTTTATTACCATCTTGTGATTGGTATTATGTCAAGGACTCCCTTTTCTACTAAGAGCTACGACTGTGCCTTTTGGAAGGACCTTGGTTTTGGCAAGTGCAACAGTTACCCTAAGTGAATGCCCTTTCTAACCGCAGACCTTGGTGGGCTGCAAACCCTCGAACTGATGAGTCAAAGTCGTGAGCGCTACCACTACAGTTGTCTTGTTAGTTGTTCTTTTATGGTTAGCAGAAAAGTAAGATATACATATTTCTGGCTTTAACAAATCCATCAATTCTTTTCAGAAATACTGTATAGCTGGTATTAATGAATCCACTGATATCTTTCAGATATACTTGTAGTATTAATGAATCCTTTAATTCCTTTCAGATTGCTGCAAAGATCCAACCAACCGGTCAGAAGAGGCCTTTAGAAGAAACGGAAGGTGGCATGGAGCGACCTCAAGGTACATTTCTTTTTACCATTTTCAGTACAGTCTATATTAATCTGTAAATTAAATAGAGTTGGGTTAAAGATTCGTTATTCGTTTCATGCATCCCTTGCATAGCCTACTCGAGAAATCAGTGTTGCCAGCACTTCCAGACAAGTGCAGTGCTGATATTTAAACACCCAAATTCACCTCATTTAAGGTATGTAAGGCTTCAGATTTGAGTTAGGTTAGATTAGGCCCTAATGCAAAAAACTAGTGATAATCGGATTAATTCTAAGTACATCAAAATCTATTAGAAAATATAGTTTAGTCCAAAAATAGAAAGGGTGTATAAAGTGAATCTTAACTAAAAGGTGTGTTGGGACAGTTTAGGCTAGTTTATTGAAATACATTATCTGTTGACTGTTCAAGAGATATTGGCTTTCTTTAAATTCTTGCCCACTTATGCTGTGGATGACTCATGCAAGGTGTAAAGGTGGGAATTTTGGCAACCTTGTATGCTAAGGAGCAATCAGTGCATATTAGCTTTTGGTGAATGTGTGTTTTGACTCTGCCAAATGCCCCTTACAAGGGGTTGTGGTATTGTATATGTATGCAATGTCATTATTGCAAACAAACAAAAACAAAAACTTTATTTCCATTTCAATACAATGGGTATTCTTCAGCCAGGGCAAGTCCCAACCCCCCACTGTGGTGTCCAACCACAGCAGTTCCTGCCAGTAAACAGCTTAAACTCTCGGTCTTGGACGGGAACCGATCTTTCGACCTCGTGAATGCAAACCTTATAAAGATTGTTTGTATTTATTATGCTTGTAGGTCCCGATGCCAAGCGACCCCCGGGTGGAGGTGATGGGGGTGGTGGCGGCGGGGGAGGTAGTGGTGGTGGCGTATTCATGGGAGGTCCTCTGATGGGGGGACCCGGTGCCGGTGCGCCCGGAGGCGGTCCACATCGGGGCCTCGGTTCCGTCGAATCAGAAGAAATTCAAGTGCCCGACAAGATGGTGGGACTAAGTGAGTATATGTCATTTTTACGTATTGAGAATACGTATTTATACATATTTTTATGTATATGCGTATTTATATGTATTTTTATATATATATTTTGTGACTGATGGTTAGAACTGGTGTGGCTGTCTAGGCCAAGCTTTGCAAGACATTTTAAATATTTAATTTTCTGAAGGGTAAGATTAAGGGTAAGAATAAGATGCTCAGTCAGAGTCACTTCGGATTAAGAAGCTCCCCTTGACCCCACGCGCGGAGGAAAGGTAATGTATCTTAAGCCTTAACCTCTTCACTGGCAAATTATTTCCAGAAATATTCCATAAAACTTTGCGATTCCATGCATATTAAAAAAAAATAGAATTAAATTTTGATACACGACGGATATGCTGTTAATACACTTATATTCATCCCTGCTTTAGCAAGGGTTAGAGAAAGACGGAAAAATTGAGAATACTCTTTCAGAGTGTCATTTTATATGGTGATGCTTTGATGAGATATCTCGTCCTTGCTGAAAACTTTCAGATAGGCAAAAACAAGATATTTCGTCGTTGCCGGGGAAGAGGTTAATCGTTTTACGATGGCTTTTTTTTTATCAGTGTTCTTTGTCTCTAGTCATTTACACTTCATACAGAATAGCAGTTTTTGTAAACTAGCTTTTTCACGTATCTATCTTGCCTCGCTCTGAGCGACGTTTTCCGGAGTGACTCCGACTGGACGAGAATTGGTAAAAACAGGTCAGCGGGTGGCTCTCAGGGGTAAATGGTTACGCAAATCCATCTGTCTTTATGCTTGTCATTTAACAATTTCTAGTGTTTCCTTCTTGAAAGTAAACATTGCCAAAGATACCCTTAACTCTTTCTTTATACTAAAGATATCCTATGCTCTAGTTTGTATATTGGAGAGATAATTTGTCTGGATAATGAAACTGTAGATTACTGATAATAGCTTTATAATTTTACGTTATATAATGCACTTTATATAATAGTACAATAGTTTCTCGAATAGCAAAGTTTTTTGACTTATTAGGAAATTAATTCCCTGAGATATTCATAGGAGTTTTATATATTGAATATTGTATAGTTATCTCAATGGAGATTGTAGAAAATGACTACTAATTTGAAGAATATTTTAAATAGAAATTGCTTTGTAAAGTTGATTTAAAGATAGTCAAACTGTATGATAAGTAGTTATACCTAAAAGCACTTAAAAAACTTTGATTGAAATGTTAGTTTAGAAATCGCTTAGAGGAGAATTATAACATTTAGACACTAGAAATACTGTAAATTTTATTTGTAATGGTAGACATTGTAGACTTTTAATGCTTTAAGTATAGCTAAATAAGAATTAGTTTCATCTAAAAGGACCTAAAGTTTTGACCGAAATCTTAGTTTAGGTGACCTTTGGAAGAGAATTCTAACGTTTAGATACTTCTGAAAATACAGCCAGTTTATTATTAAGCGGTTGACTTTTGTTTTATACAATTCTGTCACCTTAATTTGTGAAGGTTTTAATATGCTTGGCCTGTCTATAACATTAAGCAATCCTCTGATGGTAATTATGCTTCTATTTTAAGAAAAAAAAAATAAACTCAGAGAAATGGCTTTCACAGCCAGCGAAAGACGGCCCCATTGTATTTCCATTTTTGTGTGTGCATTCAAAACCGGTAGTTACTATTGTTGTAAGAAGTTTCTCCTTGACTATCATATGGAAACTATTTACCCCTGGGACCCCCCCCAGGAGGTTCAGGTGGAGGCAGTGACATGGATTCCGAAGATGTCAATGTTCCGGACAGGCTTGTCGGTATCAGTAAGTATTCATAGTCCTTATTTTATTTTTTGGTTTATATCTGTTAGTATCTCGTCAGTATCTTTTATTTCAGCAAATATATCATCTAATCTTGTCCCGATGGGGCTTGATATATTTGATGGTATTCAGAAGCAGAAGTGGTTTTTTCAAAAACAAAAATTATTTAGAATGACGAAAACTATTTACGTATTTTTTTTCTAGTTTTTTGTATTACTTAAGCGTTGGTGAGATATATTTTTATTTTAGCCGTGCCTTGAGTTTGAGTTGTAAGTAGGTGTAGATATTAGATTGTACTAATAATAGTAATCTAATGATTCTCAGAGATGGAGAGTCTGTGACAACTTCAGTAAGGGAAAAAGAAATGCGCCGTAGGGTTATTTTAGCCGTGCCTTGAGTTTGAGTTGTAAGTAGGTGTAGATATTAGATTGTAATAATAATAGTAATATAATGATTCTCAGAGATGGAGAGTCTGTGACAACTTCAGTAAGGGAAAAAGAAATGCGCCGTAGGGTTAATGGATTTCAGGATTTAAATATGCTGTGCTTAGCTTTTGGTTTCCACCAAAAGTATTTTCAATATACTGATTTTAGTCTCCCATTGTAAAACTACTTTTGCTTTGCAACAGGAGTGTATGTCGGTATCACGAAGATGGCATCTGTAGAAATTGAAATCTTGATATTGAGTTTCCAGTAATAATTTTCAGTGACGTGTGGGCCCTGTGGAAAAGTGGTAGCATTCTCGATTTGAGGCATCAGGTTGAGGATTTTCGACCTGCCATGGTCCGAGGTTAGAAAGGGCATTCACTCAAAGTAATGATCACACCTGTTAAAACCAAAGTCCTTCACGAGAAGGTACCGACCTAGCCTCTAGTGGGAAAGGGAGTCCGTGACGTAAAAGATCGCAATTCTTACAATGATCCAAATTTTGGTCAGAGGTTGACCTATTTGGAGCCGAGATGCTTGTGTAGGCATTTATATTATTTCATAGTAATTTTTAGCCATATGGTAAACTATTCAGCTGTGATTTTTAGATATTTTAACTTAGAGAAAATGTATATTCGGTATGGGCTCATTAATAGAATGTGGTGTACATAAGACATATTGGGTATAACAGTGCTAGAATGATAGCGAACTGTACTTGTCTTAGCTGTGTCAAGATGCTAGTGAATTATACTGCATTAAACAGTGCTAGAATGTTAGTGAATATCACTGCATGTAATAGTGCCAGAATGTTAGCGAATAATACTGGGTTTAACAGAGCCAGAATGTTTGTGAATTTTCCTGGGTGTAACGGTGCCAGAATGTTAGTGAAGTATCCTTGGTTTAACATTGCCTGATGTTAGTGAATTATGTAAGGTTTAACCTTGCCAGAATGTTAATAAATTATGTAGGGTTTAACAGTGCCACAATGCTAGTGAATTATACAGGGTTCAATAGTGCCAGAATATGTGAGGAATTTTTTGAATTAATTCAAAATATATAAAGTATCATACATTGTAAGTATTTTACAGAAGTTTTAAGCATTACACCACTGTTTTTGCACATCAAAATGAAGGATGCAGTTCTTTAAATTATATTTTTGACAAAATTTTTCATAGGATGTAAGTTTTTTAAATTCTTTTACAATATGAAGTGTCATTTTATGTGATTTGAACAACTTAGTAATAATTTCTCTCCTTCGTAACTAATAAAGCAGAGACAAGATTAATGTAAAACATCTCATTTATATAAATTTCAAATTGATCGTATTTTGATTATTGTCAAAATACGTGGGTCATTCTTTTAATATTACACACTGTCTTATGCCATTTGATTACAGATTCTAGTTGTAAATGTTTTGTAAATATTCATATTTATTATGTAGAACATTGATAACTTTGTAGTTTTAATATTGTTATATCTAATATGAGTTTCTGTTCAATTGAAGGGTTCGAGTTTAGGTAACTTGAACAGGGGTCAAAGATACTTTGAAAGGGGTTGAATTTAGGTCATTTGGTAAGAGGTTGAATTTTGGTTATACAAAATTTTTTTTTAGAGCTTACGCTTTCATAATTAGGAACCGCAGAGAGCTGTGGATTTAGTTGAAAGTGATTAGAGATTTTATAACCAAGATGTAATGTTTCTTTTTGTGATTAGGAACCACAGAGCTGTGATTTTAGTTGAAACACAAAATTAGGACTTCCCTTATCTTTTTGCAGGGTAAAATCGTGTCAGATATGATGTATAATCTAAATAGATATAAAATCTAATGAATTTTTTGTTATTTGAGGTATTGGAAATGAAATTTTACCAAGTTACAGGCTCTTGTCCGTGCGTGTCGATGGATACGAATGGAGCCGTACGTACTCGCTTGAATTAGCAATTACATGCTCTTATTATTGATTTTTTATGTTTTTAATGAGTCTATATGATGATTAGGATTAAACTAATCACTTGCATCTTAGTTAGGTACCTATATGTAACGATTGATAAGTTGGTGGACAGGGACCCAGCCGCCAAATGCTCAGCATACTCGACTCGGGAGTTGACAGACTTGATCGAACCCACTGTGGGGGTGTTTGGAAGAGCATCCAGCCTTTATTCCCCAGCCACTCACTATACTTCTCCAAATTGGGACTAGTAGAGACACAAAACGGGGTTTATTTTCATTACTTAATTAGATCTGCAACAAACATTTTTTTAAGTTGTTTCTGTCTCCAATAAATCTTCATTGATTTTTTTCATCTTGTCGGTCTGCCGCCATGGCCGTGTTGGTAGCGCATACGACGTCGATTCGTCGGGTTCTCGGTTCGAGTTCGCTACGGTCTAATGTTAGAAAGGGCATTCGCTCTTTGGTTATGGTCGCACTGCCCAGAGCAGAAGGACTTCTGCAGCTCGTACGTATGCCTTGATTTCTTTTTCCGTTTTGTGTGTCGTTCGCTCGGAACTGTTGATCGGTGTCGTTCGGGTGCCGATATTCCAGCATCGTTTTGGAGCCCATCATTTCATATTGTTAAAGTTAGGCTAGGTTTTCGTAATAAAAAAAAATCCTTAAGTGCCAGAATGTAGTTCATCGACAAACTGGGTTTAGGGTCCAAATGCCGAAGTCAGAACTGCTAAGCCAATATATGCCAAGCCCAATTTATTCATCACGGGGCCTCAGCGATTCCTGTACTTTAGAGTAGTTGTTTTGATTTTCATGTAGGAAAACACTCAAATTATTTCCTGTGGTCGACGATAGCTACTTTTGCCACAACGTCTGCGTTACGACTACGAGTTTATAGATCGTCTTAAAGACTTTTAAATGTTTTTGACCGTATGGGAAGTTTCCGAATTATTGGTCTTTCATGGTCTATTTTTTTTTTTTTTTTTAATATTTTCGTGCTTTACTGAAATGATGGGGTTACAGAGATGAATGTATATTTTTTTTTCATTTTTTACCTTACTATGCTAAAGTTTATATAATCCTGTGTGTAAATGCACCTATTCTTTGTCAAATTAAATGAATGGTTCTTTATATTTTCTTTGATATTTTGATTTTTTTTTTTTTGCTTTCTTTGGAAATTGTGAATGTGGAGATAATACTTAGAAGATGTGTAAAATGCTACTGTCTTCTTGCTCGTGTATGTATCTGTTGTTTCCAAGTAATGGTACGAGCTGGGAAACGACACGAGTTCGTGTCCACCTTGGGGCGTCAGAAAGGGCATCCAGCCATAAATCTCCTGGCTCCAACATGTGTCCACCCTTGTTTGAAAGAAGAATAAATTGGCATAAAATGATGCTTAAGTTGTATATTATTTCATAGCTTTGCTGTGATGGCCATAATTTTGTTTTGTCACGGCATTTACTATATTTTAAAAATTTTCAAATTTTTTTAATTTTAATTTTTTTAATGTTTTGTATGGTTTTGGCCCAATAAAGATTACCACAGGAGGAAATAAATGAAATGCTTATTGAGCTTGTGACCTTGGCTAGTCACTTTCTCATAGCCCAATACAAGTTGAAGTGATGAAGTTCATAAGTGATAACAGGAAATATATTGCGTTCGTGACCTCGGCCGGTCGCCTACTCAAAGTACTATGCAAACATACTTTATTTTTGTATTGCACTTTGAAAAGGTGACCAATGAGATCACGAAATTGATACCTAAAAACAGGATAGATATACGAATTATTGAATTCCTGACCTTACCTGGTGACCTTCATTGTGTACCAACTTGTTTTTGTACTTTGAGAAGAGGAGTTCTTGATGTTACAAAATAATATTAATTCTCGAGGTCACGGAATTAATAAGTACCTCATATATATTTGTTGTTATTGTGTTTAGTGGGCCTTTTCGTAGCCATTAATGAATGAATGTAGAGTTCAATTTCAATGTATTGAATTAGAATCTTTCTTTTGGTTTATTAGATTTCTCGATTAGGACTGTTAAAAGTAATGAATAGCTTTAATTATATCCCATTTATGTATTAAGTTGATTTACTATGTTAGATATTAGTTTTTAACTAGATACAGTACCTGAATTGTGGCCGCTGTGGCTGGGCAGTAGCGCGTGCAACTTTGATTCATCAGTCATAGATTCAAGACCCGTCATGGTCTCAAGTCAGAGAGGGCATTCACTAAAGGTAACAGTCACTGCCAGAACTAAAGTCTTTTTAAAGAAGGTACCATCCTAGCCCTTACTAGAAAAAGGGGCCTCTGACTTAAAACCGCACCATCATCAACTAAATACCAGAATTACTTTCAGTTAGCAACCTTAACACTTCTACTTTATCTGTGTACTCTTTCATAGAATACTAGTGACATAGAACTGTTAATTTTTATTTAGTTTACATATAACAAAAGTGGAACTCGAAAGTTGATATGATTTAGGTTACTGAAAGTTATTTACAAATATCTTGTTTCTTGTTCGTGTGTTGCTTTCCCCATTCGCATGGGATGAACGCAGACGGGTAGTTTTGTAAGTGGTCCCATTTACAATTTCCAAGACATAAGCGTATGTAAATGTGTGTGAACTGTCAACTGAATTTAGCATATATATATATATATATATATATATATATATATATATATATATATATATATATATATATATATATATATATATATATATATATATATATATATATATATATAGTTTTATTTATTTATTTATATTATTGAATTTGTATTGCTATTTTATGCTGCTCTGCATGTTGAAAAAATTTTGAATAATTTTTTTCTTATAAATTTTCCAAAAGCATCTGATTGAAAGTCTCATTTTCATTATTGAAATGACCATGTTTTTTCGTGTATTGGAACTGAATTTTCCGTTTTGTTTGTTTGTTTCAACTATATTGATATTGCCTTTATTCACTACTGCATTCACGTTACATTTGATCTTATATGTTGATTGGAGTAGACAAACATTATCATATGGTCTTATATGTGTATTGGAGTAGGCAAACATTAACAAATGGTCTTATATGTGTATTGGAGTAGGTAGTTAAGTAGAGTAGGCAAACATTACATATGATCATACCGATATATGTTTGTTGGAGTAGTCAAACATTGCAGATGGTCTTGTGTGTTAATTGGGGTAGCCAAACATTACAAATGATCTAATATGTAGATTGGACTAGGCAAACATTAGAATTGATCTTTTATGTGTATTGGAGTATAATATAACAATTGATCTTTTATATTTATTGGAGTAGTCATAGATTACAAAGGATTTTACGTTTATTAGAGTAGCCAAACCTTAACAACTGATCTTGTGTTTGAGTAGGCAAACATTAGCAAATGATCCTGTGATTTATTCGTGTAGACAAATATTACAAATAATCTTGTGTTTGAGTAGGGAATCATTACAAAGGATATTATATGTTTATTGGAGTAGTCGAACATTAACAAATGATCTTATATGAGTTATAGGAGTAGGCGTTTTCTTAAACCTTGTCTTTTTGTAGTTTTTCTGAAAACATTACAGATGATCTTATATTTGTTATACATTTATTGGTGTAGAAGGTATTTCCCAATTCTCTCTTACATATTGTATTTGAGAACATTACAGAGAATCTTATATACAAATGATCTTGTATGTGCATTGGAGTAGGCATTTTCTTAGCTCTTACTCTATATTTGAATTTTATTTAAAAGCATTTGAAATTATCTTTAATATGTATGATCTTTGTGTATTGGAGTAGGTATTTTCCTGATTCTTAATGAACTCTTTTTGTATTTTGAGAACATTATAAAATGATCCTTAGAAATGATCTTGATGTGTTTACTGATGTAGGCATTTCCTGACCTTTGCTCTCTCTGTTTTATAAGGAAATATTACAAATTGTCTTATATAGGCATTTTTACTGAGCATTACTCTCTAGTTTGAGAGCATTAACAAATGATCTTATATATTTATTAGAATAGGCATTTTCCTGACCATAACCGTTATATATTTTATTTGATAACATTACAATTTATCGTATATTTATTGGAGTAGGCATTTACTTGATGAATACTCACTGTGTATTTTTATGAGAACATTACAATTATTTCTTACACAAATAGTCTTACAAATAATCTTATACTGTATACAGATAATCTTATATAAAAGTAGTTGTATGTACACATGATCTTATATGCAAATGTTATATAGAAATAATTTTATTTACAAATTAACTTGTATGTTTATTGGAGTAGGCACTTTAATGATTCTTATTCTTTTGTCTTAATTCTCAGAACTATTCTAGTGTAGTTTACAATATTTCATTCCTAGCTTTTTGGGGTCTGAATTACCTGGGATTTTGTCCATAAGATAGTGTTATTTTCTAATACCATACTTCAGAGTAAAGTTGGGATCGGTTTCACATCATGGACCCCCATTTCTACTAAGGTGCCTTCTTGCAAAGGTCTTTGGTTTTGGCAAATGAATGCCCTCTGTAACATCAGCCCATGGCGGCCGTGAACGCTCGACCTGACGAATCAGTTGTGGGCATTGCCATGGCTGAGTTGTAATGCTCGCAACTCTGATTCATTAGGTCGAAGATTTGTGGCCTGTCATGGTCTGAGGTTAGAAAGGGCATTCACTCAGGGCAGCAGTCACCCTTGGCAGACCAAATTCCTTCCCAAGAAGGCACTGTCCTAACCCTTAGTAGAAAAGGGAATCCGTGATATAAAACTGATAATGCATCACTTGAGAGTAAAGTTTTATTTTCATGT
The DNA here is from genome assembly GCA_037179515.1 of Halocaridina rubra. Lineage (NCBI taxonomy): Eukaryota > Metazoa > Arthropoda > Malacostraca > Decapoda > Atyidae > Halocaridina > Halocaridina rubra. Next base: position 14,724 of record JAXCGZ010015567.1, on the reverse strand, counting down.
ATTTTTTAGCTGTTCTTTATATTTGCACAGTGGTGATTGCTTGTATATCCTGTACTCTTGTATGTGCTTTTTTCCAATTATTATTTTAGGTATCTTTTTTTTTTTTTTAGCAGTATGGAGTTTCCATTTTGAGACATATTTGCTTGTATTTTCACTTGTATAGTTCAAAACCTTGAGCGTATTTGTGAGACATTTTTGCTTGTGCTGTATAGTTCAAAAAGTGGATATTTATGCAGCATATTCGTAAGACATGAAACTGGTGCCCATCGTGCCTGGGTTGGTAAAGCAGACGACTCATGAGTTGCCAGGTCGAGGGTTTAAGACCCACCATGGTCTGAGGTTAAAAGGGGCGTTCCCTCAGGGTAATGGGTCGTACTTGCCAAAACCAGAGTCCTTTTAGAGAAAGCAACGTTCTTGCCCTTAATACGTAATGTAAACCCAAATATACTCGTGGGACCTAAAGTCAAATTAACTCGAGTCGTCTTGTCCCACTATACTAGCGCTATGTGCTACTCTCTTTATATGGATGGTAATGCTCATGTGGTGGGGCAAGACAACTCAATCTTACTTGACTTTTTCTCGCAAAAACACGGCTTCAGTATTTTGGATATCGGCGTCACTTGTTGCAAATCATTTGTAACATGTGTAAAGTTAAAAAAAGGGGGGATTAGTATTTCGTGTAAAGTTATCGTAGTGCCGAAAGCCATTTGTGACATTTAGAGGGAATTGGTATTGCATGTATGGTAATTACACTGTCTGATCATTCGTAACATTTTGTAAAATAAAAAAAAGGGGGAAGTAGTATTTTGTGTATGGTAATCACACACTTGCAGCTTATTCATACATTTTGTAAAATAAAAAAGGAGGAAATTAGTGTTTTGTCCGAAGTACTTGCAATGCTGGAAGCCATTTGCAGCATTTTGTATAATTAAAAAGAGAGGACATAAAATAAAATTAGAGGCTATTAGTATTTTGCATATTTACTCTCAATATTGCATATCATTCATACCATTTTGTAAAATCAAGAAGAGGAAAGTAGGTTTGTGTGTTTTGTACTTCTTATTGCAAATTATTCGTAACACTTCAAATGTTGCGGTACAGTCCCAGAATGCGTAGAAGAGTATTGAACCTTAAATATGTATGCACGTGTGGTTATTTCACTATTTTCCTTAATTCCTGTGATGCTTTATTTGACTTGTCAAATATATTTTTTTTCATTCATTCATGTAGAACTTGAAATACAGTAATCCCTTTAACGATTAGGTTAGGCTAAAGTTTAACCTATTCTAACCCAACAGTTTATAGTGTTATTCACTGTATTTGGGGTTTCTCGGCTTCAAAGATCTGAAAATTTTTCTGGAATGTTTACTGTATGAATTTTTTTTTCATGCGAGCCACCCCATTTTCAGCTCTTTTTGTGATAAATTAAGCTCTTCCCTAGTAAGGACAGAATATCTCGTTTTTGCCTGTTTTGCATTTTTCTGTGAGGATGAAATATCTCCTGAAAAAGTTGCTGTATGAAATTACATTTTGAGCATATATTCTAATCCTTTCAAGCTCTTTTAGCATGCCTAAGGCAGAGATGACTATTTTGAGTCGATCACACATTCACCAACCCCCACTCACAGCATCTTGTCCTTTTCAAGGCCAACTTGTCCGACATTGCAACAGTTTCCCGGGAAAAATACGCCAGCATTTTTCGTGTGTTTTTAAACATATACATGAAAGTGCTGTACGTAGAGAAGTGATAATGGGAGAATATGCTTGATAATTTTATTCCATATGTCTCAGAATTGAAACTTCTTACCTGCGTTGTATTAAATATTTCTGCAACTCTTCTTGACCAACATAACCTATCACAACATGTACCAACTTTATCCCAATATTCTGCTGCTTCTCTATGTGCACTTGTTATCTTGGGTGTTTCAGGGCTAAAATGGGTCTATAAGGGGTCATCCCACAGGTATAGTGCATTGCACCAAAGCGGCTCTATGCCAGAGGGCACTGCCACGCCTACAAAGGAGCTCCGTGTGTGAGAGAGAGAGAGAGAGCTGCGGGGCTGTCAAGTCAAAAGCTTTTAAACCTCTTTTTGATTATGAGGTGGGTAGAATAATAGCCAATCAGAAAATATAAGCAATTATTACTATAAAATTATATGTACCATTATTTGTTTATGAAGGTTTGAATATTTTTCTCCATTCTGGGGTCATGTGATAATTAGGCATGAAAGTGCTATTCTTCCTTTGGCATGTTTTATCAGATCAATTGAGAAAATAAGGATATGTATATTATTTATATATGACTTAGTTTTTGTTCTGTCTTATTGCTAATTTTTTAATGAATATGAATGACATAAACCAATGCGATGTTTATTTTTATTTAACATGTTCAATTACATGCAATGCATATACCAATTGATGGATAATATATTTATGATGTTTGGAAAATTTCTTTTGTTTTTAATTCTTTAATTTACACTATGAAAATTATAAAGATTTTTTGATTTATTTTTAGTTGATTTTAGGCTGCTCAGAATCATTTTCAAATTTTATTTCACTCTAAGAACATTGTATAAAATTTGCTGCATTTTGTGGTTCGTCATTAGTTGTTAGTCACTTCCCTTGTCGCTTGGTCAGATCAGATATCTCGCTATTGAAGGAGTCGTTTATTATCATTTTGTAGTAGATTGCTCTTGAGAGGAATTCCATTTATATTGGTCTGCATAGGATATATACAAAGGGCATGATATGGGCATTAATTTGTAATTGATTACAGTGGGTTTTGGAGTGGGCATAATTATTGGCATTAATTGGAACAGGTAGTAATTTAATACAGTGGGTTTTGGAGGGCATGATATGGGCATTAATTTGAACAGGTAGTAATTGATTACAATGGGTTTCGGAGAGGGCATATGGGCATTGATTGCAACTTGTAATAATTTATTACAATATAAGGTTATAATAGTAATCATAGGAAAAATATATTTTTGAGTCTGGAATTTGAGGGTTTCTTTCTATTTTCAAAGCTGTGAAGATCTCTTGGATTGAGAGGGAGGGAGAGAGTGTTAAATATTCCTCTTATATATATATATAAAAAAAAATTGCTTGATAAACTTTTTATTTATTTTGTATATATCATCTAACTTATCCATATTCACAAACAAATGAGCTTCTACAGCAGCTGCTCGTAATCTGCACTTGATGCTTCTCCATTCTGTAGAATATCATGCATCTTAGAACCTCTTTATAAATCTATTGAACCGTCCAAATTTGAATAGACTAATAACCTTTGTGTTTGCTGCAAAAAGGTTTAAAGTTATTGTCTTCTGTAATGGGTCTTATGTCTGCATGTTCAGCAACGTCTCCTTTTCGTGGATATGCTCGTTCCATTGCTTTGTAATGACGGTCAAGTACTTTTGTCGCATCTGTTTGGTTGTAGCCTGAATTGGTGATCTAACCTTCCCCATGGTAGTGCTCGTTTTGGAAAGGGACAAACTCGTGTTCACCCCGACTGTGGGATGTTAGGAAGAGCATCTAGCCTTCATTCCCCTCTTCCGTGTGTCGTCTCCCATTTGAATGGGGATTAACAGTGTCTCATAAAACAACAAACAGCCAAACAAACAGTTATCTAAACCACCTTGTTAAAGTGGCTGCCCTTAGATATTTAAATGATATTTTCAGTAGTTTATTGTATTGTGTACTTAGCGAATTTTAAGTCATAATGGGATGAGACATTTTGTTTCATATTTTCATAAATTAAATACAGTATCGTTGAATTTACGAGGGGGACCACCACAGTGTTAAGGTACTTGACTTGGGAGTTTATTGATGCATGATTGAGACCACAGCTGGGTGATAGAAAAAGCATTCAGCTGTAGTTCCCCAGCACCAATCCATCTGTGTCCTTTCCCCAGATGGGGAAGTATCGTCACATAAAGCATTAAAAAAAAATTAATTTGATATAGTATGGTGCGGAAAAATTATTACCTAAAGTTCTAAGAAAGTAAATTTAAATATCTTTTCTTAGCATTTGAGTTAATTCAGTTACTGCAAATTTTTTATTTATGGTTCCTAAAATTCACTTATTTCCGTCGGGGGTAGAGGATACTTTTGTATTTTAGCTTGAAGTAGTAATTGGGTTCTCGTTCTAACGGGTGAGGTTTTAGTAGCTGTTAATATAGGAACGTTGGTGTGTATTTCATAAATCATGGAAGTTTCAGATTAATGTCATTTTATATATATATATATATATATATATATATATATATATATATATATATATATATATATATATATATATATATTATATATATATATATATATATATATATATATATATATATATATATATATATATATATATATATATATATATATATATATATATATATATATATATATATATATACCCAGTTCATGGAATAACCCGAAGATAGGTCTTAGAAGTGACGTGTAATGTGAAAATCATGTAATGTAATGTGTCATTTTCCATAAGAAACAATGATAATGGGCATAGATACTTTTCACAGCCGCACATATACACACTATGCCAAAGATATAAGATAAGTAAAACATATTTTACAAGTATACAACAGAGCAGAAAGACCTGTAGCTATTTTTATTGAAAAACAAATACTGTAGTTAAGAGTACAAAAGATATTCAGATTTACTGTGCAACAAGCAAATTAACATACTCTTATGCGGTGGGCAACAGGCATACACTGGGACATACATGGTGGCGGTGAGCATGTAGCATAAGTGGTAGAAGAGGAGGAGGATGCAGGAGAATGAACACCTATCTGCAAACATTTTACCTCCTCCATATGAGCTGATGAGCTTTCGCACGCTTTTTCCCTGACGATATTATGTGGCAAGTTTGTTTGCTGTATGTTCTTAATGCTCATCCACGTACATAGCATTTTCTCCATTCTCCATAATATCCAATCGAGAATATGAAGACTTAAGCGAAGTTAAACTAACACCAGCTTTTGCACTTTTCTTTATAATTTCCGCTTTTTCACGGATAGTGCGCAATGTACATTCACTGTGTTGCATGGACTATTACAGTATATAGCTGCCGTACTCTCACCATGCTTATTACGGGCCAACACTTGAAGTATTACTTCGTTTTATTGCCTTTCGCTCTTTTGGGAGTAGCAGCACTTCCACAGTCTTTTCATGGGCATATACTGGCCATTATAGTACACTTTGTTCTTTTTTTCCGCATTTTCTTTACCACGAACTTGCAATAACGCCCCCCAAAAAGTAATAGTAAAAAAATACGAAATTCGTGGATAACGCCCTTGTAAAAAAATTTGAATAAGAATTTCATTTTAGTAAAAAGAATTTGACCGCCTTGGAGGCACTTTTCCGCCATCCTCCTCCTCTTCTACCGCTTAATGCGATCGGATATTATGAAGAAAATTGAAAAAAAAAGCGTTCAGAACAAACCGCAAACAAATTTTCGATATAATATTGTCAGGGAAATAGCGTGTGAGGGTGCATCAGCTGATATGGAAGTAGCAAAACGTTTGCCGATCGAGGTTCGTTCTCCCGCATCCTACTCCTCTTCTACTACTGAATGCGTTCAGATATGAAGACAATTGAAAAAAAGCATTAAGAACAAACCGCAAGCATATTTGCTATATAATATCGTCAGGGAAATATCGTGTGAGGGTGCATCAGCTGATACGGAAGTAGCAAAACATTTGCCGATAGAGGTTTGTTCTCCTGCATCCTACTTCTCTTCTACCGCTTAATGCGATCGCATTATGAAGAAAATTAAAAAAAACCATTAAGAACAAACAGCAAACATATTTTTGATACAATATCGTCAGGTAAATAGCGTGTGAGGGTGCATCAGCTGATACGGAAGTAGCGAAACGTTTGCCAATAGAGGTTCGTTCTCCTGCATCCTACTCCTCTTCTACCGCTTAATGGGATCAAATATTATGAAGAAAATTGAAAAAAGCATTAAGAACTAACAGCAAACAAACTTTTGATATAATATTGTTAGGGAAATAATGTGCGAGGGTGCATCAGCTGATACGGAAGTGTGACAAAAATGTTTGCATCCTTGTCCTCACTGCCACCATCAGTGTTGCCAGAATAGATGAATGAGAGAAATGATAAATATAAAAAATATCCATGTAAGCTGGTAAGTGATTTCAAGTGTCTTAAAGATGAAGTACATTTTATTTAAATTACAGTACTACTATCTTGTAATTAATATATATCTTAAAAGGTACCATACATTTGAAAATAAAAAGTCTGCTTTATCTGGCATCACTGGCCACCATGCACCTTCCCAGTGTAAGCCTGTTGCCAACGGCTTAATAGAGTGCATTAATTTGTTTACTGTACAGTAAATCTGTATATCTTTTATACTGTACACTGCTTGTTAATATATATAACTACAGGTCTTTCTGCTTCGTAATGTACTTATAAAATATGTTTTACTTATCTTATATCTTTGTTATAGTGTGTCTGTGGATTGTTGTGGAACAAGCTATGCCCTTTATCATTGTTTCCTATGGAGAATGACTCGATTTTCCATTTACCGGTCACTTCTGAGAACCTATCTCTGCGTTATTCTTAGAACTAGGTGTACAGTATATAATCTGTAAAATTAAATGCACTGAAAACACAAACACAGTTAGAACAAGCTATATACTCATGCAGTATGCTGGGTAAAGAGACACTGAAGCACATGGCAGCATGGCGGAAAAGTGCCTCCGAGGCGGTCGCTTATTTACTAAAATGAAAATTGTTTTTCAAATTTTTTGCACAGGCGTTATTTGTGTATTTCGTCTTTTTTTTTTCTTATTTTTTGGGGGTGTTATTTAAATTTCGCGTATTATAAAAACGCGTAAAAAGCGAGCTGTGTGTATATATGGGTGTAAAAGAGCTAAGGAGTGGAGAGACAAATGCTGGAAAAGGTATAGGAGGAGAAAAAACATAAATGCCTGGCAAACCTACAAAAGAGCAAGAAATGACTACCTAAGCAAAAGGAGAGAGGCAGAGAAAGATTATGAGAGGGACATCACCAGGAAGGCGAAAGAAAATCCCAAGCTTTTCCACAGCTTTATCAGAGGAAAACTGAAGGTAAAAGAACAGGTTTTAAGGCTAAAGAGAGCGGATGGAAGCATCACTGAGACGGACGAAGAGATCTGCAAAGAATTGAACAAGGAGTTTCAGTCAGTATTTACAGTAGAAAATACCCCACCCCCTCAGATTGCAGTGATAGAAGCCCAAGGGCCGGTATTAGAGAACATCAACCTTACAGCCACAGAGGTATGCAAGGCGCTGATGGATTTAGATGTTCATAAAGCTACAGGTCCTGATGACATATCCCCTCATGTGCTTAAAAAATGCGCAAACACAATATCAGTGGCACTAAGTATCATATTTAAGGAGTCATTGGAGTCGGGGGAGATTCCAAGATGCTGGAAACAAGCAAATGTGATACCTATCTTCAAAAAGGGAAGGAGGGATACGGCTCTGAACTATAGACCAGTTTCCTTGACCAGCATAGTTTGCAAACTTATGGAGAAACTACTAAGGAAACATATCTCTCTTCACTTGGAATCCTTCAACTTTTTGTCAGTGAGGCAACATGGCTTCAGAGAAGGAAGATCAACAGTAACAAACTTATTAGAATTTTATGATGAGGTAAGCCAAATCTTACAGGAAAGAGAGGGCTGGGCAGATTGCATATTCCTAGACTTCCAGAAAGCGTTTGACACTGTTCCACATGGGAGACTTATTAGGAAGCTGCAATCAATGGCTAGAATAGGTGGAAATGTCTTGGAATGGATAAAAACTTACTTAGAAGGAAGGGAACAGAGGGTTAGAGTAAGACACTCAGTGTCTGATTGGAGAAGAGTTAGTAGTGGAGTTCCACAGGGTTCAGTTTTAGGGCCACTTTTGTTCCTTGTATATGTAAATGACCTACCAGAGTCTGTAAATTCATTCATGAATATGTTTGCAGATGATGCAAAGATTGTGAAGAAAGTAAAAAACGAGAACAATGGTAGAGAACTTCAGGAGGATCTAAATAATCTGCATGAGTGGTCAGAAAAGTGGCTAATGAAATTCAATACCTCAAAATGTAAGGTAATGAGAATGGGTACAAGTGCAAGAAGGCCCAAGCTTGACTACTCGGTGGCTGGAGTACAACTTCAGGAGACAGAAAATGAGAGAGATCTAGGAGTAAACATATTGGCAGATTTGTCTCCAGAAATACATATAAATGGCGTAGTAAGGGCAGCATATGCATTCTTATCAAATGTAAGGGTAGCCTTCAGGCACATGGACAAGGAAATGTTCAGAAATATTTATGTAACCTATGTGAGGCCAAAACTCGAATATGCAGCCCCCTTCTGGAATCCGCACTTGAAAAAGCACATAGCTAAGCTTGAAAAAGTTCAAAGACATGCCACGAAACTGGTGCCAGAAATACGCAATCTCGGTTATGATGAGAGGCTGAGGGAATTAGACTTGCCATCACTCGAAGCTAGAAGAGTAAGGGGGGATATGGTGACAGTCTTTAAATTCCTTCATGGTTATGATAGAGTGGATAGGGATCGATATTTCGATATGGCTGGCTCTAGAACTAGAGGTCATAGTTTGAAGCTTCGGAAGAAAACTTGTTTGCAGGATGTAAGGAAATACTTTTTCAGTGTAAGAGTAGTTGATAATTGGAATTCGCTAAGCGAGGAGGTAGTTAATGCTACCTCAATCCATAGTTTTAAGGACAGGTATGATAAGTATCACTAAGTCTAAAAATGGAACCGATCAGGAGACGGGAAGATACGAGCTTTGGGCTCTTTCCCGTAAACACAATTAGGTAATCACAATTAGGTAATCACACAGGCAAAGTTTACATATTATTTTAAAGTAATACTCAGTACCTTTGAAACGAATTTAATTTTTTTCTTTCCTATAACAATAGGACATGCACTCCATCATTTTTCCCTTATTGTCTTATATCTGGTTTCCAAACTTTTTATGAGATTCCCTAAGGTTTTTGTGGTAGAATAATTTTGTATGTCCTGCAAATTTTCCTTTTTTTTTTTTTTTTTTTTTTTTTTTTCGTCATCCCATTTTTGTAGTTGTCATTTTATTGTGAGTGGACATGTTGAGAAAGTATATATCTGTGGCACAGACACATGTAAATTATTTTACAAACATATTTACCTGAATACACAGTGGCCACAATCCTTGTAAGGCAGGTGGCCAAGTTTAAGCTCACGTTCACCAGACCCAGTTATGCCTCGATCACGCCTCTTAGCTCCTTTCCTTGTGATGTTTACTGATAAGGTAATGGTTTAGTACTTTTACAGAATACTTTTTCAGTTTTTACGTATGCTTCGCTTTTACACAGGACAATGGTAGGAGAGTTGTTATAATATTCAGCTTGGTCATTGATAGACCCATGATCAAGCTCACCAAGTCGTGTTAGTAAGGGCATCATCCAACCTTAATTCCCCAGCCACACTGCATCAGCCCCCGTGTCGAGGGTTAATAATGATGGACAATATATAAATAAACACATTTTATTACACATACTTGGTTGGGCCAGTGTGCGAGAGAAAAACGAGTGCTCAGTAACGAAAATATTCTGAACTTTATATATAGCAAATGTTTATTAAATTAGAGGTCCTTATTTAATTTTTTTTAGGATGAAGTAGTGTTGGTTTTTAACTCCCAGAATTGTTTTCATATCTTATTTTTTGAATATGTTGGGTTAAGTTAGGGGAGGAGAGGGAAAATGTAGAATATAGTTCACATGAAAATTTTATACCGTATTATCTATTCGCTTGGGCAATAAATAGTTAATCCATATGACAATTCTTTATCGTATTTTGAATTGATTATCAAGGTAGTAAATAGTTTATCCATTTGACTATTCTATACTGTATTCTAAATTAATTATTGGGGTATCAGACAGTTAATCTTTCTGACAATTCTATACTGTATTCTGGAATTACTTACCCAGGCGTTAAGCAGATAATCTATCTGAGAGTTCAATACCTACTGAAAGTTAATTACCGTGGCATTATACATTTAATTCAACTGACAATTTTATATCATATTCTAAATTTATTACCTGGGTATTAAGCGGTAAATTCAACTAACAATATTGTACCATAATCTGGATTAACTATCAGGGTATAAAGCAGCTAATGGCTGTTGAAATTACTAATACTTATAATGTTTACTTAGCAATAACCAGTGTCGTGAATTTCTTGTCAGATTTTATAGGGTGAATATTAACATGGAACAAAAGGTAAGACAAGTTGTATCAGATGTTTCTAAAGTAAATTAGCTCCAATTTGTAACTTCGTAAGTTTTCGTTTGCATAGGTAATGATGCACAAAGGCATTAATTAGCAAATATGGTTAATCATTTATTTTATTTTTTTTTCCTAATTGCAACACAGTAAGGAGAAATTAGTTTGAAGATTAAAGATTTTTTTTCCTCAGCTCTACATAGGGATAGGATAATCTCTTGGTTAGTCTTTATTCTGATTTATTTGTTCTGAATTTATGACTGATTAGCTGCACATAGTTTGCATTGTTTGTGTCCCTTGCTAATCCTACTGTTGCGTAACTAATTTTAGGTACTGTTTGATTTTTTCAAGATTAAATTATTTGATTTTTATTGAAGATTTTATTGTTGTAATTGAAGATTGTTCATTAAAACCACCGAATATGTAAGTACATACAAAATGTATTTTGGCACAAATACATATTGTATGTATTACTTCCCAAAAATACATGCAGTCTATACTTACACCCTCTTGGGTTTTATTGAACAAAATTCAATTGTCGTTCACATTATTGTGATTGCTTATATACATTATTATAATTATTGAGAAGTGTTTAGTCATTACAGTCATTCAGTCGTTCTATCGTGTGTGTTTTGTAAGTAGTCCATTTTGCTGTGAATGGGTTATTTTCTGCATTGCAGTTATTGGACGAGGAGGCGAGCAGATATCCAGATTGCAACGGGAGTCCGGAGCCAAGATTCAAATGGCTCAGGATAGCGGCGGCTCCTCCGAACGAGTCTGCACTATATCGGGTCACAGGTACGATTGAAAGGATAGTTTCAGTTGAATGATCTTGAGTAAACATCTCTTATTATTCCCTCTCGTTTGATGAGTCTCAACTCCCCGTCTTTTGTTTCTCTCATCACTTTGAAACCCACCATGGGCCGTTAGTTAGGGCATTCAGTCTTGATTCTCCTGTCCAGTATGAAGGGAGTTCACCCCCCAAAGGTGATTGTTGCACAAAGCACCCCCAAAACTCTGTATTATCATAATACAGTACTAATGTATATAATTCTTATTCAGGGACGCCATCAATCGTGCAAAAGAAATGGTTTTCGACATCGTCAACAGAGGAGATACTCCGCCAGAGCGACGGGGACGTGGGGGCATGGGTGGTCCAGGGGGTGGAGGACCAGGTGGTCCTCCTGGTGGTGGCCCTATGGGCCCCCCTGGTATGGAGATGGGAAATGCTGCCACAGTGGAAATCAGCATCCCAGGCCCTAAAGTTGGTCTTATTATTGGTAAGATTTTTGTATAATTGTAACCTTTGACCCACGGCATGTATGAGTGTGACCTTTGACCCACGGCATGTATGAGTGTGACCCTTGACCCACGGTACTGTATAATTTTGACGTTTGACCCACAGTAATGTATGATTGTGACCTTTGACCGACGGTAATGTATAATTGGGACCTTTGACCCACAGTAGCAGTGATCAGTGTACTCAATTCAGGTGACGGACCCTGTCACGATAAAGAGAGCACTCTGCTCGAAGTGACAAATGTGCATTTACACCGATCACAGGGCATTAGGGAAGGCATTCAGCTTTAATGCCCCAGCTCCAACTTGTGTCCATCCCTAATCGAATGGGGTTCAGGCTGAAGGCTGTAGTGACACAGAATGGAAATTGACAACAACAGCATTGAAATGTAACCTCAAAATTTATTTGGGATGGAACTTGTTGAATTTGGATTGAAGAACGCTAGGAATATATTTAAGAGTTGATCAGTTTACATGTGTATTTTCATTTGTATATTTCTGTGTTATTCATATCAAAAATATTGGGACTGCTGTAATAGATCTGTGTTTGACCCCACCGTGGGACATTAGGAAGAGCATCCAGCCTTAATTCTCCAGCTCCAACATTTCTTTGTCCATCCCCACTCGAGTGAAGTTCAATAGTCATACATAAAACTGGAAACAAACATTTATTTCCATTATACAATATTTTAGCCAAGAATTCCAACTATTAATTTCCAGCTCCATCCACGTGGTATGGGAATTTACACAAATCGTAGAATGTAAAAACAAATAAAAAAAATTATGATGCCTTTAAAGGATCTTTTCACAATTTTTTTTTTTTTTTTTTGTCTTGAATTTTGATGAACCCAAATTTTTCTTTGTAGGAAAAGGTGGCGAGACAATCAAACAGCTGCAGGAGAAGAGTGGCGCCAAGATGGTCATCATTCAAGATGGTCCTCAACAGGAGAACGAGAAACCTCTGAGAATTAGTGGCGATCACCAGAAGGTGACGTTTAAATTGGTGTTATGTTTTATTTTTAGCCTTGCTAGAAAGTGAGGTTTAAATAGATGTTAGATTTAATTTTTAGCCTCATTAGAAGGTGAGGCTTAAATAGGTGTTAAATTTTATTTAAAGCCTCACCAGAAGGTTAGGTTAAAATTTTTTTCTAGCCACAGTGTTGCCAGACAAAAAGCCAAGTTAACTTTGAATTGTCTTCCCTATTATGTCAGGACTTCAATCTGTAAATAGAAAATTGCATAAAACAAAACAAATTGTTTTATAAATTTTTCCAGCAACCATTTGTGAGTTGAATCCTGAAGACCATAAAATGGGTCTTGAACATTTAACTCTGAAATGGCTGCTTGAAAATAATAATGAAACAAAATTGTTTCGTTTTGTGCAACATTCTTTATACAGACACCAATGCTTGTGAACTAGAGCAAAGACAACTCGAGTTAACTTGACTCTATAGTGTCTCGCAAAAATGCGTTTTTTTAAGTTTTTGTTTTCTTAGTGTTTTTAAGTTTGCCTCAAGTTTTAAACCCTTGATGTATATTATGAAATTATTTTATAATTTTCTTCTATTACAAACTTGTGAAATTACTAAAGGGAATATGGGATTTCCAAAGGTATATTATCAATCATTGTTCTTTGTGTATAGAGCGCGTGAGGTGGGAAGCGACTAGCTAGGGGACAATCCCATCATGGGACACTAAAAGGGGCTTACAACCTTAATTCTCCATGCTCCAGCATGACTTTTTCTACCCCCATTTGAATGGAAACTAATTGTGACAAGATGGTGATTAAAAAAATGCCCACCCTTATTCACATGGGGACTAATTGTGACACAAAATGGGCAAAAATGAACTTCCACCACTATTTGAACAGAGATCAATTGTTAAACATAAAGAAGTGCAGTAATAAGGCCTTCCCCTTTTGATTGGGAAATAATTGTGACAAAATGGTGCCAAAAAGAAAATATTTTCTTGGCATTGTGCTTTTTTTTATTTGTTAACTGATATTATCTTTCATCTTTCGTCAGGTTGAAATGGCAAAACAGTTAGTGTATGACCTTATCGCTGAGAAGGAAACACAGGCAGCCCAGTTTGGCAACAGAGGTCGCGGCAGGGGAGGCTTCGGCGACAGGAGAGGCGAGGGTCGCGGGGACAGAGATCGTCGGGACAGGGACCGAGATAGAGACGAGTACGGTGGCGATGAACGAGTGAGTCTGGAAAACGTGTGTTGGATATGAAAGGCTTTTGTTTTCTTGGATCTTGTAAAGAATATTAACCCCATGGTGCTCTAGAGTTATTCATATTTACAAGGCGCAAGTTAACCAACCCAACACAACCTAACACAGCTAGAAGTGGGTTATTCAACTTCACATGGGGTTCTTGGGTTTACTCATCTATACGAGATCCTTGTTTTTTTTTAATAAAGTAGCACTATTGAAACAAATCTCTTGATGTACTTCAAACTTTGTCTTGTTTTGAATTTATTTCCACTTGTAATTCTCTTTGTTTACTTTAGGAACGATTCGGAGGTGGCCGCGGAGGACGAGGCGGTTTCAATAATGATTGGGGTGGCCGTGGTGGCCACGGTGGTCCAGGGCCAATGGGACGTGGTGGTTTTGGCGGACCGGGCGGTCCCGGAGGGCTTGGAGGGCCAGGTGGTCCCGGCATGGGCGGTCCAGGTGGTCCAAGTAAGTAGATGGTGTTATTGTTAAATATTTACGTAATCATAGAAGGTTGAATGAATTTTAAACATATTTACAGTGGTTTTGGCAGACTGGGCAGACTTGGAGGGCCAGGTGGTCCAAGTTAATAGATTTAATATATACTTTATCACATATGGCTGAATGTTTGAATAAGTTTACCTATTTTAAACCAGGAAGTATATGTGATGCAATGTTAGTTTAAACTAAATATTCCAGTATTGTCTGATGCTAGTGATATTTTTTCTTTATTTTCTTTATGAGTGTGACACCAGGACAGGCAAAGGAAATTGCCCTCATCGGGTCAGGGATTATAGTAATTATATCATTTGACTTCAGTGTGACTGGTTTTGCTATCATCAAAGGAAAGCAGTGTTATCATGAATAATGAATGTTTTTCAACGTCTTTTATGTTGTTATTTGTCCCGTTTTCAGT
>JAXCGZ010015566.1:47500-65183 GCA_037179515.1 Halocaridina rubra | reverse complement strand
TTTTTTCAATAAAATCATAAAATTATTGGAAATATAAATATATATGCTAGCTCACGTAGCTGCGACCCCAATACATTGTACGCTATCGGACACAAGCAAAACGTTTAATAAGCACAACGTTAACGGCTCACATGTGAGTTAGACTGAACGAGCCTTTGTCCGAAACACTGATAGCGGTATCGTATTTTACATGTTGCAATACTGTTAGTATTTATGTTTTTTACTATTTTTTACTGTTTTATTATTCTTAGGCTAAGAAATACGTTTTTTTATCAATAAAATCATGAAACTACTCGAAATATAAATATATATGCTAGCTCACGTAGCTGCGACCCCAATACATTGTACGCTATCGGACACTATTTCGCATGATGCAATACTGGGAGTTATACTGTACGTACGTATATCTAAATTTATGTTTCTTACAATTTTTTACTTTTTTATTATTCGTAGGCTGGGAAATAAATTTTTTTTATCAATTGGATAATGAAATATGTTTTTTCAATAAAAAAAATTAAAATACTGAGAATTTTTATTTTTTTAATATTTTAATATTTTTGCATATACCCAAAAAATAAAATAACAATTTGCCAAAAAAAATACCGTGGTACAGTGAAAACGCGAACCAAGAAACGCGATCCAGCGGGGGATCACTATATATATATATATATATATATATATATATATATATATATATATATATATATATATATATATATATATATATATATATACAGTGTTCCTTTGATTATCGCGAAGGTTCAGTTCTGGGACCCGGCGCGAGACAGGAATTTCGCAAAGTAGGATCAACCTATATGTTCGTAGATATTTTAATTTATTTTTACTTTTACACTGTATAAACTGTATAAACCCCCCCTGTACTGTTAACACACCACCCTTTACTTCATAAATAAAAGCATGCAAGCGTAAATTTATATGACATAGTCATGTACACAGGTATTTTACAATTATTTTTACATTTACTGTATAAACCCTCCCTGCACTGTTAAAAAACCACCATTTACTTTATAAATAACAGCGTGCAGCGTAAATTTATATGTACGTGATAGGTAAACATATTATGAATGAGGTGGTAATGAGTTTGTAGACGCCAGAGGAAGTTATTCCGCAGCCAATAACAGCTTTACGGCTCACTACCAGAAACCTTAGAAGATGAAGGATGCTTGGGAGGCATTGCAGAGGTTGAAGAAGTGAAAAAAATAAATCACAAGCACAACGAATTAATAAGCACAGTGTGAATGGCGTACACGTGAGTTAGACTGAACGAGTGAGGCGAGACAATGGTAGATGGTGGGAGAACCAAAATTCAAAAAAAAGCCAATCAGACCCCACTGATACAGATCTCTCACTCTTTCAGCCAATAGCATTCCATGAACTATCTCTTGTAGGTGCAAGCCTTTGTCCGAAACGCTGATACTGGTGTCGTATTTTACATGGTGCAATACTGTTAGTATATATGTTTTTTTACTATTTTATACTGTTTTATTATTCTTAGGCTAAGAAATGCGTTTTTTTTTTTATCAATAAAATCATGAAACTACTGTAAATATAAATATATATGCTAGCTCACGTAGCTGCGACCCCAATACATTGTACGCTATCGGACACTATTTCACATGATGCAATACTGGGAGTTATACTGTACGTACGTATATCTAAATTTATGTTTTTTACTATTTTTTACTGTTTTATTCTTCATAGGCTGGGAAATAAATTTTTTTTATCAATTGGATAATGAAATATGTTTTTTTTCAATAAAAAAATGAAAATACTGAGAATTTTAATTTTTGTAATATTTTAATATTTTTGCATATACCCAAAAAATAAAATAACAATTTGCCAAAAAAAAAAACCGTGGTACAGTGAAAACGCGAACCAAGAAACGTGATCCAGCAGGGGATCACTATATATATATATATATATATATATATATATATATATATATATATATATATATATATATATATATATATATATATATATATATATATATATATACAGTGTTCCTTTGATTATCGCAAAGGTTCAGTTCTGGGACCCGGCACGAGACAGGAATTTCGCGGAGTAGGATCACCCTATATGTACGTAGATATTTTAATTTATTTTTACGTTTACACCGTATAAACTGTATAAACCCCCCCTGTACTGTTAACAAACCACCCTTTAATTCATAAATAACAGCATGCAAGCATAAATTTATATGACATAGTCATGTACACAGGTATTTTACAATTATTTTTACATTTACTGTATTAACCCTCCCTGCACTGTTAAAAAACCACCATTTACTTTATAAATAACAGCGTGCAGCGTAAATTTATATGTACGTGATAGGTAAACATACCATGAATGAGGTGGTAATGAGTTTGTAGACGCCAGAGGAAGTTATTCCGCAGCCAATAACAGCTTTACGGCTCACTACCAGAAACCTTAGAAGATGAAGGATGCTTGGGAGGCATTGCAGAGGTTGAAGAAGTGAAAAAAATAAATCACAAGCACAACGAATTAATAAGCACAATGTGAACGGCGTACACGTGAGTTAGACTGAACGAGTGAGGCGAGACAATGGTAGATGGTGGGAGAACCAAAATTCAAAAAAAAGCCAATCAGACCCCATGATACAGATCTCTCACTCTTTCAGCCAATAGCATTCCATGAACTATCTCTTGTAGGTGCAAGCCTTTGTCCGAAACGCTGATACTGGTGTCGTATTTTACATGGTGCAGTACTGTTAGTATATATGTTTTTTACTATTTTTTACTGTTTTATTATTCTTAGGCTAAGAAATGCATTTTTTTTTATCAATAAAATCATGAAACTACTGGAAATGTTAATATATATGCTAGCTCACGTAGGTGCGACCCCAATACATTGTACACTATCGGACAGTATTTCACATGATGCAATACTGTGAGTTATATATCTAAATTTATGTTTTTTACTGTTTTATTACTCTTAGGCTAAGAAATACTTCTTTTATCAATAAAATAATGAAAATTTCAATATGTACTATCTCACGTAAGTTCGACCCTTTTCGTTTTCCGAAACGCTGATACCGGTATCGTATTTTACATGGTGCAATACTGTTAGTATTTATGTTTTTTTACTATTTTTTACTGTTTTATTATTCTTAGGCTAAGAAATACGTTTTTTTATTAACAAAATCATGAAACTACTGGAAATTTTAATATATATGCTAGCTCACGTAGGTGCGACCCTAATACATTGTCCGCTATCGGACAGTATTTCACATGATGCAATACTGTGAGTTATATATCTAAATGTATATTTTTTACTATTTTTTACTGTTTTATGATTCGTAGGCTGGGAAATAAATTTTTTGTATCAATTAAATAATGAAATTTTTTTTTCAATAAAAAAATGAAAATACTGAAAATTTTTATTTTTTTAATATTTTAATATTTTTGCATATACTCCCCCCCAAAAAAAAAAATTTGCCAAAAAAACCCGTGGTACTGTGAATTCGCGAGGCAAGATACGTGATAGAGCGAAGGATCACTGTGTATATATATATATATATATATATATATATATATATATATATATATATATATATATATATATATATATATATATATATATATATATATATATATATACAGTGTTGCCTCACTTATCACGGTAGTTCGGTTCCGGGACCCGGCGCGAACCAGGAAATCCGCGAAGTAGGGTCCGCCTATATGTACATAGATATTTTAATATATTTTTACGTTTACACTGTATAAACCCTCCCTGCACTGTTAAAAAAACACCCTTTACATTATAAATAACAGCAAGCAACGTAAATTTTTATGAAAGTGATAGATAAAATTACGGTGAATGAGGTGATAATGACGTGACATACATACTCATTTACAATTATTTTTTCGTTTACGTACTGTATAAACCCTCCCTGCACTGTTAAAAAAACACCCTTAACATTATAGATAACAGCAAGCAACGTAAATTTTTATGAAAGTGATATGAAAACTTCCCGTGAATGTGATGATGACGTGACATACATACTCATTTACAATTATTTTTTCGTTTACGTACTGTATAAACCCTCCCTGCACTGTTTACATTATAAATAACAGCAACCAACGTAAATTTTTATGAAAGTGATAGATAAAATTACGGTGAATGAGGTGATAATGACGTGACATACATACTCATTTACAATTATTTTTTCGTTTACGTACTGTATAAACCCTCCCTGCACTGTTAAAAAAACACCCTTTACATTATAAATAACAGCAAGCAACGTAAATTCTTATGAAAGTGATAGATAAAATTACGGTGAATGAGGTGATAATGACGTGACATACATACTCATTTACAATTATTTTTTCGTTTACGTACTGTATAAACCCTCCCTGCACTGTTAAAAAAACACCCTTTACATTATAAATAACAGCAAGCAACGTAAATTTTTATGAAAGTGATAGATAAAATTACGGTGAATGAGGTGATAATGACGTGACATACATACTCATTTACAATTATTTTTTCGTTTACGTACTGTATAAACCCTCCCTGCACTGTTAAAAAATCACCCTTTACATTATAAATAACAGCAAGCAACGTAAATTTTTATGAAAGTGATAGATAAAATTACGGTGAATGAGGTGATAATGACGTGACATACATACTCATTTACAATTATTTTTTCGTTTACGTACTGTATAAACCCTCCCTGCACTGTTAAAAAAACACCCTTTACATTATAAATAACAGCAAGCAACGTAAATTTTTATGAAAGTGATAGATAAAACTACAATGAATGAGGTGATGATGACGTGACACGCATACTCATTTACAGTTATTTTTTCGTTTACGAACTGTATAAACCCTCCCTGCACTGTTAAAAAAACACCCTTTACATTATAAATAACAGCACGCAACGTAAATTTCAATAAAAAAATTAAAATACTGAAAATTTTTTTTCTTCAATATTTTAATATTTTTGCGTATACCAATAAAATAAAATAATAATTTATAACAAAAAAACGCGATAGAGTGAGAACGCGAACCAAGAAGCGCGAATAACCGGGGTAACACTGTATATATATATATATATATATATATATATATATATATATATATATATATATATATATATATATATATATATATATATATATATATATATATATATATACATATATATATATATATATATATATATATATATATATATATATATATATATATATATATATATATACAGTGCTCCCTCGTTTATCGCGGGGGTTGGTTCTGGGGCCCGCCACGATAGGTGAAAATCCGCCAAGTAGGAGCACCATATATACATAGGAATTTTACATTATTTTTACCTTTACTGTATAAATCCTCCCTGCAATGTTAACAAACCACCCTTTATTCTATTAATAACAGCGTGCAAGTGTGTGAACGTGATAGGTAAGCTTACCGTGAATGAGGTGATGATGACGTGTACATTCTCCACAGCCAATGGCGGCCGACATCCGAGAACCTTCTTCCTTCCTTCAGTATATCTAACAGTTTTATCTTTTCTGTTATGGTCAACATCTCCCTTTGCAACTTAGGCTTACTACCAGAAGCCTTAGAAGATGAAGGATGCTTGGGAGGCATAGCAGGGGTTGAAATACAAAAGTTTCATAAAATCACTAGCACAACGTATTAAGAAGCATAACGCGAACGGCGCACACGTGAGTAGACTGAACGGGTGAGGTGAGACAATGGAAGATGCTTGGAGAACCAAGCTTCTATCAAGAAGCCAATCAGACCCCATGATACAGAACATACAGAAAAACAATTCTGTGACTCGTCGTCTCCCACCCATCAGCCAATAGCATCCCATGTACAATCTCATGTAGGTGCGACCCTTTTACTTGGTGCAATACTGTGAGTTACATGTTTAATTTTATAATTTTTACTATTTTTTACTGTTTTATTATTCTTAGGCTAGGAAATACTTGTTTTTTAATCAATAAAATAATGAAAATACTGGAAATTTTAATATGTATTATCTCATGTAGGTGCTACCCTTTTCGTTTTCCAAAACTCCGATACCGGTACCGTTTTTTTACATGGTGCAGTACTGTGAGTTACATGTTTAAATTTGTTTTTTTAATTTTTACTGTTTTATTATTCTTAGGCTAGGAAATACTTTTTTAATCAATAAAATAATGAAAATACTGGAAATTTTAACATGTACTATCTCACCTAGGTGCGACCCTTTGCGTTTTCCGAAACGATGATACTGATTTCGTATTTTCTGTGGTGCAGAGTTACATGTTTAAATTTATGTTTTTTACTATTTTTTACTGTTTTATTATTTTTAGGCTGGGAAATACTTTTTTGTATCAATAAAATTATGAATTGTTTTTTTCAATAAAATAATGAAAATACTGAAAATTTTAATATTTAAATATTTTAATATTTTTGCATATACCCAGAAAAAAAAAACTCGCCAAAAAAAAACGTGATGCACTGAAATCGCGAAAGGTGAATCGCGATATAGCAAGGGATCACTGTATATGTATATATATATATATATATATATATATATATATATATATATATATATATATATATATATATATATATATATATATATATATATATATATATATATATATATATATATATATATATATATATATATATATATATATATATATATATATATATATATATATATATATATATATATATATATATATATATATATATATATATATATATATGTGTGTGTGTAGCTTATTTATTCTATGAGTTGTTTCACTGATGGGCTTCCTTAGTAATTAGTGCTGTATGCTAACAGTTTGTCCTTATATATATATATATATATATATATATATATATATATATATATATATATATATATATATATATATATATATATATATATATATATATATATATATATATATATATATATATATATATTGGTTTTGTTTAGTTGTTAGTGACTCATTATTCAAACTTTTAATATTGCCAACAGCAAAGTTTGAGGGGGACTTAAGGCTTTGGGTGAAGTTGCTCCTTCCTGGCGTGATTAAGAGAGTTTATAATTTACAAAGCAAACAACTGGTTAAACTCTTTTCACAGGTAGATATCCCCCTTCATTTATTATTGTTTATTTAAATTGAATATTTACGTCTATGTTCATATATGTTTTTTACTGATCATATTTACTTTTATTAATAGCGTAAATATTGGCAGAATGATGTACATTTTAAAATGAAAACAACCTAGCCTAGTGGTAAAATGTCTAACTGGAGAGGTGATGGACCTGAATTTGAGCCCATGACAAGGCGATAAGCAGGACATCCAGCCATAATTCCCCGGCTTCAGTCTGCGTGTGTCCATCCCCAATTAGAGACTCATAGGGACACATAAAATACAAAAACTCATTTAGAAATGTAGGTTTCTGTTACTTAAAGTAAATTACATAGTAATGTCTTATGCACTCTTCAGCTCTTCAACTCAAATCAAGAGGAAATGTTAGAGGATCTTGAGCAGGGTGACATTGCTGAGACAGTGCGTAAATTCTTTGAAGAGTCAGTAGTACTTCAGCCTGCTAAGAAGAGTTTTTTGTCAATTCAGGAAGTAGATGAGCTTCTGGAAGATCTTTCAGGCATGACCCGAGAGGAAGAACAGTCCAGTCATCTTAAAAAGATTGCAAAGAAGTAAGAATGAATATATATACTTTGTTGTAAGCATGACATTGTCACCGATCAGTTCTGAATGGTAAAGATCCAGTCCCTATTACAAAGTGGATAACCCAGCTGGGGTGGTTGTGGGGGAAATTGTGCAGCCCTTTATCCCTAAGGCGATAAGAGGAATGATCGAGGTATATTAACTTCCAGTGAATGTGTGTTTAAACTTGGCCACCCAATTACAAGTTGGGATTGCTGCCATTGTATGTTTGTGTATATTTCCCCATGTGCCTTTGAGGGGAGGCATTGTATTGTTTAAAGTTAACACACACGCACACACAAATGAGGCCATCTCTGTCCCAAACCTCCCCCACCCATGGGTTGGGAGGAGGGGTAGCTATTAGGAGATTAAAGCAGAAAATCAAGGATTTATAGGCAATGGTTATAAGCCTTGATGATAAAATTCGGAATATGGATAGAGAAATGAAAGAGAATGAAACACCCAGAGAGGAAATAAGATTTTTGGAGGAAGCAAATAAAGCACAAGGGCAGGGGAGAAAAAACTAGAAAAACGAATAAAGAAGCTGGAAGGGGAAAATAGTGAACTAGAAACCAGAATTTCTAAACAAGAAGATAACAACAAACAGCTGAATGACAACCTAAATGAATTAGATGTTAGTTCACTGCTCTCTTCTGAGAGAGGCCAGATTGCAGCTTGAAATGTCCAGATTAAAGAAAACATTGAACAATTTAGAAAAGAGTTTCAGGAGCTGAATATGGAACATGATGCCATGAAAACTTCCTTTGCTGGTGCACTAAAGGGGAATGTGGCAGTAAAAGAGGCTGTAAAGGTGGTGGCACTGGATAACATACAAACAGTTGACTATAAAGAGACAGTAATCAAAAAAATGAAAGCCGTTGTGATGGAAAGGGCAGATCCGCTGATTAAACAGGCACTTGATAAAGAGAAGGCAGTGGTAATCTCAGGCATAAGCGAATCCCAGGAGCCGGCATGCCAGGGGAGACTCGAAGAAAATAAAGCTAGGGTTGTAGACCTGATAAGAAAGCTTGGAGTAGTTTGTGGTCCTGAGGATATTGTAAACATTCACCAACTAGGCAAATATTCGAAGGAAGGAAAGCAGAGACCAACAAAAGTAACCTTTGAGAGAGGGGAAACAAGTAGAGAAATATTGATGAGAAAAAAAAGTCTAAAAGACCTTCAAGAATTCAAAGAAGTGTTCATTAGACGATACAGAACACAGGAAGAGATGGGAAAGATAAAAACTTGTTGCAAGAGGTAAGAAGGTTAAATGATGAAAGAAATAAAGAAGAGAAGAAAATTTTTTATTTCAGAGCTCCTCCAGACAAAGGGGAGATAAAGAAGATAATGACAAAAGATCAGGGGATGGGGCTCATTAAGATTGTTATACACAAATGCTGATGGATTAGCTGGTAAGGCAGTAGAATTAAAAGATAGCATTCACAACAGTAAGGCAGATATAGTAGCAATTACAGAGACTAAGTTGAGTGAGGACATAAACAGTGTCACAGTTTTTCCTAAGGGCTTCAGAATATTAAGGGTTGAAAGATCTGAGAGGACTGGTGGAGGGATAGCACTGCTCATAAGTGAAAGGATTGAAGTTGAAGAAATAAACTTGGCTATAGAAAGTGAGTTCAAGGAATTTCTTGTTGCTCGCACAAATACTGTGTCAGAGAGCCTTATAATAACTGTTGTATATAACCCACCAAGGAACCTGAATAGGCTAGAAGTTTATGAGGAAAGTCATATAGGTACTTTTGAAGCCATAAACTCAGTTGTTAACATGGCACGGGAGAAAAAATGTAGGATTTTGATTATGGGAGATTTTAATCACAAAGAGATAGATTGGATAAATCTTGACGCACACAGTGGTGAGGACTCATTTGGGGCAAGATTCCTAGATTGCGTACAGGGAATTTCCTACACCAACATGTAATGGAACCAACGAGGGCCAGGGGTGGGGATGAGCCATCACTACTTGATCTAGTATTCACAGATAATGTGTTGGATATTGAAAAAATTGAGTATGAACCACCAATTGGAAAGAGTGACCACTGTGTGTTGTTGATGGAGTATATCATTGAAGATATTCTGCCTGAGAGTAGAGGCACTGAGGACATGAGGAGGAACTATCCAAAAGTAGATTACATCAAATTGAATGAGCTTTTTGCAGTTATTGACTGGAGAACCTTATTTTACAACAAATCTGTACAAGAAAGGTATGACAGCTTTTGTGAGAAATTTGGGAAGATAGTAGATTGCTGCATACCTGTCACCAAAGTAGGTGTAATTCATGCCAGAGAGAAATGGTTCAATAATGAGTATAAAAAAGCTAAGGAGTGGAGAGACAAATGCTGGAAAAGGTATAGGAGGAGAAAAAACATAAATACCTGTCAAACCTACAAAAGAGCAAGAAATGATTACATAAGTAAAAGGAGAGAGGCATAGAGAGACTATGAGACGGATGTCATCAGGAAGGCTTAAGAAAATCCCAAGCTTTTCCACAGCTTTATCAGAGGAAAATTGAAGGTAAAAGAACAGGTTTTAAGGCTTAAGAGAGCAGGTGGAAGCATCACTGAGACGGATGAAGAGATCTGCAAAGAATTGAACAAGGAGTTTCAGTCAGTATTTACAGTAGAAAATACCCCACCCCCTCAGATTGCAGAGATAGAAGCTCAAGGGCCGGTATTAGAGAACATCAACCTTACAGCCACAGAGGTATGCAAAGCGCTGATGGAGTTAGATGTTCATAAAGCTACAGGTCCTGATGATATATCCCCTCATGTACTTAAAAAATGCGCAAGCTCAATATCAGTGGCTCTAAGTATCATATTTATAAAGTCACTGGAGTCAGGGGAGATTCCAAGATGCTGGAAACAAGCAAACGTGATACCTGTCTTCAAAGAGGGAAGGAAGGAAATGGTTCTGAACTATAGACCAGTTTCCTTGACCAGCATAGTTCGCAAAGTTATGGAGAAACTACTAAGGAAACATATCTCTCTTCACTTGGAATCCTTCAACTTTTTGTCAGTGAGGCAACATGACTTCAGAGAAGTTAGATCAACACTAACAAATTTATTAGAATTTTATGATGAGGAAAACCGAATCTTACAGGAAAGAGAGGGTTGGGCAGATTGCATATTCCTAGACTTCCAGAAAGCATTTGACACTGTTCCACATGGGAGACTTTTTAGGAAGCTGCAAGCAATGGCTAGAATAGGTGGAAATGTCTTGGAATGGATAAAAACTTACTTAGAAGGAAGGGAACAGAGGGTTAGAGTAAAACACTGAGTGTCTGAATGGAGAAGAGTTAGTAGTGGAGTTCCACAGAGTTCAGTTTTAGGGCCACTTTTGTTCCTTGTATATGTAAATAACCTACCAAAGTCTGTAAATTCATTCATGAATATGTTTGCAGATGATGCAAAGATTGTGAAGAAAGTAGGAAACGAGAACAATGGTAGAGAACTTCAGGAAGATCTAAATAGTCTGCATGTGTGGTCAGAAAAGTGGCTAATGAAATTCAATACTTCAAAATGTACGGTAATGAGAATGGGTACAAGTGCAAGAAGGCCCAAGCTTGACTACTCGGTGGCTGGTGTACAACTTCAAGAGACAGAAAATGAGAGAGATGTAGGAGTAAACATACTGGCAGATTTGTCTCCAGAAATACATATAAATGGCATAGTAAGGGCAGCATATGGCTTCTTATCAAATGTAAGGGTAGCCTTCAGGCACATGGACAAGGAAATGCTCAGAAATATTTATGTAACCTATGTGAGGCTAAAACTCGAATGTGCAGCCCCCTTTTGGAATCCGTACTTGAAAAAGCACATAGCTAAGCTTGAAAAAGTTCAAAGACATGCCACGAAACTGATGCCAGAAATACGTAATCTCAGTTATGATGAGAGGCTGAGGGAATTAGACTCACCATCACTCGAAGCTAGAAGATTGAGGAGGGGGATATGGTGACAGTCTTTAAATTTTTTAATGGTTATGATAGAGTGGATAGGGAACGATATTTTGATATGGCTGGCTCTAGAACTAGAGGTCATAGTTTGAAGCTTCGTAAGAAAACTTCTTTGCAGGATCTAAGGAAATACTTTTTCAGTTTAAGAGTTGTTGATAATTGGAATTGGCTAAGCGAGGAGGTAGTTAATGGTATGTCAATTTATAGTTTTTAGGACAGGTATGATAAGTATCACTAAGTCTAAAATGGAACCGATCAAGAGACCGGAAGATACGAGCTTTGGGCTCTTTCCCGTAAACACAATTAGGTAATCTCTCTCTCTCTCTCTCTCTCTCTCTCTCTCTCTCTCTCTCTCTCTCTCTCTCTCTCTCTCTCTACACACACACACACACACACACACCACACACACACACACACACACACACACACACACACACACACACACACACACACACACACACACACTCTCGGTTATGATGAGAGGCTGAGGGAATTAGACTTGCCATCACTCGAAGCTAGAAGAGTAAGGGGGGATATGGTGACAGTCTTTAAATTCCTTCATGGTTATGATAGAGTGGATAGGGATCGATATTTCGATATGGCTGGCTCTAGAACTAGAGGTCATAATTTGAAGCTTCGTAAGAAAACTTGTTTGCAGGATGTAAGGAAATACTTTTTCAGTGTAAGAGTAGTTGATAATTGGAATTCGCTAAGCGAGGAGGTAGTTAATGCTATCTCAATCCATAGTTTTAAGGACAGGTACGATAAGTATCACTAAGTCTAAAAATGGAACCGATCAGGAGACGGGAAGATACGAGCTTTGGGCTCTTTCCCGTAAACACAATTAGGTAATCACAATTAGGTAATCACACACACACACACACTCTCTCTCTCTCTCTCTCTCTCTCTCTCTCTCTCTCTCTCTCTCTCTCTCTCTCTCTCTCTCTCTCTCTCTCTCTCTCTCTCTCTCTCTCTCTCTCTCTCTCTCTCTCTCTCTCTCTTTTGCACATTTATAACTTGTGGTTTCGTGAAAAGAGTGAGATATCAATTATCTGTAATTGTATTGTATGAAGAATGAGTTATGAACTGTGTGCAAAGGTTTTTTTTTATGAAGAGTGAGATATCGACAGAGCTGAAGGGTTTCTTTTGTGAAGAATGATATATCATCTGTGTGGAGTGGTTTAGTGAGTTATCAACTTTAAGTGTGAATGCCTTTTGATTAAAGAGGAGTGTCATCTTTTTTTTTGTCCTATTTTAACACTAGGGTAATATCGTATTCCTAACAGGCATTCTTTGTCCTTACATCCTCAGCTATATTCTTTTGTGTTGGGTGTTTGTAGCCTTGGTGGAACTGTATGCTTTAGATATTTGTGTCCATGAGTTCAGCTAATTGTGATTCTTTTTACCACTAGTTTGATTTCTATTAGCCATTTTTGTTCCTTGAAGGGCTGCTTTGTCATTTTAGCTTTTTTTTTTTATGGCCAAAGACAGAGCTTTTAAGTGTATGATGCATCTTATATATTATTATGTCTTGTTATGTGAATACCTAACCAAACGGCTGACCCACGTTCAAGCCCATGGCTGGGCTTGAAGGGGGATCCAGCCTTAGTTGCCTGGCTTCAAGCTGCCTCTCCACCCCCGTAATAGGCATTAATAGTGGCACCAAAAAAATGTAAAAAATAAAAGGTAGACTTTTACATTGATGCTTTTATTAAGAATGAAGTCTTTTTTTTTTCACTTAAGGAGACTTGCTTGAGCATTCAGCATCACTTGGGATGGACACATCCTATCTCCTCTCAGCTGTTCAGTTTTTTTTTATGCAATTACATTTCCGTTCCTGCTTGCGTACTTTTTCCTTCTGTTGGTTCAGTGTGTAAATTGTAATGCAATTTGTGATTCCTATAAGCTGTACTTAAAGCATCAGATCTCATGCACTCACTGTGTAGGTTAACGTATGTTAAAGTTGCTAAGGTTGTAGTAAGGAGGCAACTTTTTTAGATATTCTTGCCTATGTTCTCTAAATACTCTGAAGGAAAGGTAATATACCCATTTACTCTTCTATCGGTATGAAAATCGGCAAATCCATATTATTATAATTATTATTATTTTTATTATTATTATTATTATTATTATTATTATTATTATTATTATTATTATTATTATTATTATTATTATTATTATTTTATTATCGTAAGCCTAGTAACAAGCCTGGAAGAAAAATAGCAAAATAAACCAGATGGCTCCAACAGTGGAAGCAACTTGGGGTAGAAAAAGAAAAAGAGAGGATAGAAAAAATATTTTTATATAAAATGGTAGTCTGCTTAATAATTATGCTCTAGTCTTTAGCTATATTTTGCTCAATGCACATATTATCTGTTATGTCATTTCTCTCAACAGATGCACAGGGAATGATCTAAAGATGGTGGTACGTCTTATTAAAGGAGATCTGAGGATCAATGCTGGGGCAAAGCACATGTTGGTATCCATTATTGTTCTTATATTATTCTTTTACAATTTTTACTTTTATAGGCCAGAGGTAACTATCTTGACCACCATTCACCGCTTGTAAGCTTATCTGTGATAGTGTAATGTGTTTTTAGTAGAAACAAATCTACAGATATTGCAGTTCTTTTAAGGATGAGTGCTCCTGGAACTCCATTTAAAATAACCATGTAATTGGTTAGATTAGGTTAACTTAGCTTAGATAACTTGTCTTGTAAATATGAATTACCCTACAACATCTTGGGGTTACTCTTCTTTGGGAGATCTGATATTGCTGATGGAGTTGATTAATTACATATTAAATTTTTTCCTAACAGCTTGGATGCTGTTCATCCTGATGCATATGAAGCTTTTCAAACAACAAGGAACATTGATGCTGTCCTTGATCAGATTTTGATAGTTGGCAGGAATGGAGGCAGTCTCAAGTTAATTGCTCAAGTGATGACTCCTGTTCTTCCTATGTTGGTAAGTTCTTAATAAGTCAAGTGATAACTCCTGTACTCTCTATATAAAGTAATAGATAATAACTCAAGTGATGACTTCTTTGCTGATTGTGTTGGTTAGTAGTTGATAGCGCAAGTGATGACTCCTGTGCTCTCTATGTTGGTTAATAGTTGATAGCTCAAGTCATAACCCCATTGCTCCCTATGTTGGTTAGTAGTTGATAGCCCAGGTGATGACCTTTGTGCTAGCTATGTTGGTTAGTAGAAACAAGTATGACTCTTTATTACTTCATTTAAAAATAGCACTATATTTGTATTTTTTCTTATACATATTAGTGACACTGGGATGGGTTAAGAATACTGCCCTCTTTGGGCCTTGGTACCAAGAAAATATTAAGAGGAAGAAAAAATAGCAGCTTAAGGACAAGGGAGAAGTAAGAGAATGATACTGAAAAAGAAAAACCTGAAAGAATGGTTATAAGAATTAGGAAAGACAGAAGGAGGAAGAAAGTTCCAGAGTCTGGAGGTAGATGGGAAGAAGAAGTCGCTGCACTGACCTATCTGTGAGCTACAAATCTTCACACAGTACCTGTAAGAGGAGGCCGCTTGGCAAGTGTTACGCGGCCTCAGCAGTGGGGGAGGGATGCAATTCGCCAACTCATCAGAGCAGCGAAGGAAGTAGTAGAGATAGAAAAGAGTTTTGGAAGATGCCTTATGCCGAAGAGAGAGAGAATCCAAACTAGAAGTAAGAGCAGGATCATTAATGAGCCTGACTGTCTTAGATTCAACCCTATCAAGGAGATAGAGTATAAAAAGACGCACCCCAGATGTGTGAGCAGTATTCTAAGCAGGGACGGAAAAGACCTTTATAAATTTTAAGTAACTTGCCTTGCGTAAGCCATACTTGTGATCGGAGATAAGTGAGTTAGATTCAAGGCGTTTCAAGAAGTGAGCATTGACCAAAGTTTCGAAAACTTTAGCAGTAGAGGAGGTTAGGGTAATAGGTCGGTAGTTTGAGGGAATAGAGCGTTCACCCTTCTTAGGAACAGATTGAACTAGAGCTTGCTTCCAAGATGAAGGATAGATACTGGTTGACAGAATGAGTCAAAAAAGACGGCAAAGCATGGGAGCCAGTTCATCTGCAAACTCCTTAAGGAACCTTGCAGGGATACCATCGGGACCAGATACCTTGTTCGTCTTTAGTGAGCGAAGAACCTTATGAACTTTACGTGAATAAAGGATAAGGGAGGGCATAGGGTTAGAGCGGGGTAAAGATTGAGAAACAGGTGCACTCGAATTGTTTATAAAAGAGTTGGCAGAAAAATGGGAGCCAATGTGAGTGGCTTTGTCAGTGGGAGAGCAGGCTATAAAACCATCAGAATGAATAAGAGGGGGAAAGCTTTGAGAGCAAGCTATAGAACCATCAGAACAAATAAGAGGGGGAAAGCTCGAGTAACAGAAGTTTTTGGAGAGGTTTTTGGCTAAGAACCAGAAGCATTTGTCAGTGGGCGAGGAGTTAAAGTCATCAACTTTCCTTCTTATAAAGGAAGCCTTAGACCTTTGAATATGAGCAGTACACCGATTCCTAGCTACAATAAAAGCAGAGCAAGTTAAATCCTAAGGAGAGGCTTGGTAAGATCGGTGTGCCTGATTCCTGGCCTGGATAGCATTGGAGCAGGCACGGTCAAACCAAGGTTTATGGGTAGAGAAAGTTTTTGTAGAAGAGGGTATGTATGCCTCCATTCCTGCGGTCATGATCTCGGCAACTTATAGAGCTACCTGATCAGGGTTGCGGGACTGAAAGCAGTAGTCATCCCATGGGAAGTCAAAGAGGAAGTTACGCAAATTATCATATTGGGTACGCTCAAAGTGCCAAAGGTGGCTCTGAATAGGAGGGATTGGTGGAGGGGGAGCAAAAATGGAAGAGATTGAGATTATAGTGGTCAGATTTACAAATAGGGGAAAGCACAGAATAAGAGTAGTTTGAAGGATTAAAAGTAAGAAATAGGTCAAGAGTGTTTGCTGCATGTTCGTGACAATCAGGACATGACTTAGTTATCAAACAGCCAGTGTCCTGTAGTGACTATTATTATACTGTCTCAATGTACTGAAGCAGAAAATCTTGATAAGGGTGGATCAAAATCACATTTTTTTTTTTTTTAATTTATGATTTGTTCACCCCTCTGGGTAACGGATTTACCTCGCTTTAGCGAGGTGCTTCATGATGATCACAACACTATAATACATAATAGAAAAAGAACAGTGTGGAAGAATAGTCAAGTACACCTAGTTCTCAGAATAACGCCTAGATAGGTTCTCAGAAGGGTCGGGTAAATGGAAAATCGCGTGAAAAAACGAGTTATATTCCATAGGAAACAATGATAAAGGGCATAGATACATTCCAAACCTTACATAGACACACCATGCCAAAGATATAAGATAAGTAAAAAACATATTTTATTACTACATAGCAAAGCAGAAAGCCCTGTATCTATTTTTAAGAGTATACAAAAGATATTCATATTCACTTTACAGCTAGAAATTAACATACATTACTATACTTTACTCTATTATGCAGTGGGCAACAGTTATACAGTACACTGGGACATGCATGGTGGCAGTGAGCAAGTAACTTATGTGGTAGAAGAGGAGGAGGATGCAGGAGAACGAACCTCTATCTGCAAATGTATACAAAGATAAAATAAGAATTATAAATAACCAAAGCAAGACTAAAAAACGAAAAAAAAAAATAATTTTGCAATGCCTAAATCTACCATATGACAGATTAAAAAAACTTAATCTACATTCTCTAGAGAGGCACAGAGTTAGGGGGGATATGATTGAGGTGTATAAATGGTTTAAAGGGATTAACAAGGGTGATATTAATAAAGTTTTAAAAATTCATGATCAAACCAGAACTCGTAATGGGTAATGGATTTAATCTTGATAAATTTAGGTTCAGAAGGGAAATTGGTGAAAATTGGCTTGGTAATACCGTAGAGTATTCCTAGTAGGATAATAGATGCCAATACCTTTTTTTTTAATTTTTTATTTTTTTTTAGGA
>JAXCGZ010015566.1:0-42500 GCA_037179515.1 Halocaridina rubra | reverse complement strand
CGTAAACGAAAAAATAATTGTAAATGAGTATGTATGTCACGTCATCATCACCTCATTCACCGTAATTTTATCTATCACTTTCATAAAAATTTACGTTGCTTGCTGTTATTTATAATGTACAGGGTGTTTTTTTAACAGTGCAGGGAGGGTTTATACAGTACGTAAACGAAAAAATAATTGTAAATGAGTATGTATGTCACGTCATCATCACCTCATTCACCGTAATTTTATCTATCACTTTCATAAAAATTTACGTTGCTTGCTGTTATTTATAATGTACAGGGTGTTTTTTTAACAGTGCAGGGAGGGTTTATACAGTACGTAAACGAAAAAATAATTGTAAATGAGTATGTATGTCACGTCATCATCACATTCACGGTAAGTTTTCCTATCACTTTCATAAAAATTTACGTTTCTTGCTGTTATCTATAATGTTAAGGGTGTTTTTTTAACAGTGCAGGGAGGGTCTATACAGTACGTAAAGGAAAAAATAATTGTAAATGAGTATGTATGTCACGTCATCATCACATTCACGGTAAGTTTTCCTATCACTTTCATAAAAATTTACGTTGCTTGCTGTTATCTATAATGTTAAGGGTGTTTTTTTAACAGTGCAGGGAGGGTCTATACAGTACGTAAACGAAAAAATAATTGTAAATGAGTATGTATGTCACGTCATCATCACATTCACGGTAAGTTTTCCTATCACTTTCATATAAATTTACGCTTGCATGCTGTTATCTATGAAGTAAAGGGTGGTATGTTAACAGTACAGGGACAGTTTATACAGTGTAAACATAAAAATATATTAAAATATCTATGTACATATAGGCTGATCCTACTTTGCGGATTTCCTGGTTCGCGCCGGGTCCCGGAACCGAACTACCGCGATAAGTGAGGCAACACTGTATATATATATATATATATATATATATATATATATATATATATATATATATATATATATATATATATATATATATATACCTAGTTCTCAGAATAACGCGGAGATAGGTTCTTAGAAGTGATGGATGAAGAAATGAGTCATTTTCCATAGGAAATAATGATAAAGGGCATAGCTCGTTCCACAACCGTCTATAGACACACTATGCAAATAATATGAGTAAAACATATTTTATAAGTACATAGCAAAGCAGAAAGACCTGTAGTTATTTATATTTACCTGCAAATAGTGTACAGTATAAAAGATATACATATTTACTGTATAGTAAACAAACTAATGCACTCTATTATGCTGTTGGGAACAGGCTTACACTGGGACATGCATGGTGGCCAGTGTTGCCAGATAAAACAGATGTTTTCATTTTCAAATGTATGGTACATTTTAAGATGTATATTAATTACAATATGGTAGTACTGTAATTTAATTAAAAATATGCTTCATCTGTAAGATACTTGAAATAAATTACCAGCTTACACGTATATTTTTTATATTTATCATTTCTCTCATTCATCTATTCTGGCAACACTGATGGTGTGAGGACGAGGATGCATACGTTTTGTCACACTTCCGTATCAGCTGATGCACCCTCACACTCCATTTCCCTGACAATATTATATTAAAAATACGTTTGCTGTTTCTTCTTAATGCTTTTTTCAATTTTCCTCATAATATCCAGTTGCATTAAGGGGTAGAAGAGGAGTAGGATACAGGAGAACGAACCTCTATCGGCAAATGTTTTGCTACTTCCGTATAGCTGATACATCCTCACACGCTATTTCCCTGACAATATGATATTAAAGATATGTTTGCTCTTTATTCTTAATGCTTTTCTGTAATTTTCTTCATAATATCGGATCGCATTAAACTGTAGAAGAGGAGTAGGATGCGGGAAGCGAACCTCTATCGGCAAACGTTTTGTTACTCCCGTATCAGCTGATGCACCCTCACACGCTATTTCCCTGACGATATTATATTGAAAATATGTTTGCTGTTTGATCTTAAATGCTTTTTTTAAATTTTCTTCATAATATCGGATTGCATTAGGGGGTAGAAGAGGAGTAGGATGCGGGAGAACGTTTTGCTACTTCCGCATCACCTAATGCACTCTCACTCGCTATTTCCCTGACGATATTAAATTGAAAATATGTTTGCTGTTTGTTCTTAATGCTTTTTTCAATTTTCTTCATAATATCCGATTGCAGTAAGTGGTAGAATAGGAGGAGAATGGCGGAAAAGTGCCTCCGAGGCAGTCAATTTTTTACTAAAATAAAAAAAAAATCAATTTTTTTTGCATGGGCATTATTCGCCAAATTCGTATTTTTTTACTATTATTTTTTCGGGGCATTATTGCAATTTCGTGGTTAAAAAAAATGCAGAAAAAAGTAACAAGGTATATATATATATTATATATATATATATATATATATATATATATATATATATATATATATATATATATATATATATATATATATATATATATGCACAGTGTTACCCCAGTTATTCGCGCTTCTTGGTTCGCTTTCTCACTCTATCGCGTTTTTTTTTTTATAAATTATTATTTTATTTCATGGGTATATGCAAAAATATTAAAATATTAAAAAACAAAATTCTCTGTATTTTCATTTTTTTTTTTAATTGAAAAAACATATTTCATTATCTAATTGATAAAAAAAAATTATTTCCCAGCCTTACGAATAATAAAACAGTAAAAAATAGTAAAAAACATAAATGTAGATAGATAGATAGATACATTTATTGACCACCTCTTTTGAAAAATACAGTATAATCTTTACAAAAGGAATATTTGGTCCTAATTACAGTGAATAAATACAATAGATTTTGTACAATCATCAAATAAGTAGATGAATTTTAAATTAATATACATTGTACTAATAACTGAATGATATACGTATGTACAGTATAACTCACAGTATTGCATCATATGAAATAGTGTTCGATAGCGTACAATGTATTGGGGTCGCAGCTACGTGAGCTAGCATATATATTTATATTTCCAGTAGTTTCATGATTTTATTGATAAAAAAACGTAATTATTAGCCTAAGAATAATAAAACAGTAAAAAATAGTAAAAAAACATAAATACTAACAGTATTGCAACATGTAAAATACGATACCGCTATCAGCGTTTTGGACAAAGACTAGTTCAGTCTAACTCACGTTTTGCTTGTGTTCGATAGCGTACAATGTATTGGGGTCGAAGCTACGTGAGCTAGCATATATATTTATATTTCCAGTAGTTTCATGATTTTATTGATAAAAAAAAACGTATTTCTTAGCCTAAGAATAATATAAGAGTAAAAAATAGTAAAAAACATAAATACTAACAGTATTGCAACATGTAAAATACGATACCGCTATCAGTGTTTCGGACAAAGGCTTCCACCATCTTCCATTGTCTCGCCTCACTCATGTGCGCCATTCATGTTGTGCTTATTATTATTAATATGTTTTGCTTGTGATTTTTTTACTCGCATATTTTAACCTTTGCAATGCCTCCCAAGCATCCTTCATCTTCTAAGGCTTCTTGTAGTGAGCCTAAGCGGCAAAGGAAAATGTTAACCATTGTAGATAAAGTGAAACTCTTAGATATGTTGAAAGAAGGAAAAAGGTTTGTGGATGTTGGCCGCTATTTTACGTAAACGTAAAAATTATTGTAAAATATGGAACCTATGTATGTCAAGTCATCATCACCTCATTCATGGTAAGTTTTCCTATCACTTTCTTAAAAAAATTACGTTGCTTGCTGTTATTTATAATGTAAAGGGTGTTTTTTTAACAGTACTGGGAGGGTTTATACAGTGTAAACGTAAAAATACATTAAAATATCTATGTACATATAGGCTGATCCTACTCCGCGGATTTCCGGGTTCGCGCCGTGTCCCGGAACTGAACTACCGCGATAAGTGAGGCAACGCTGTATATATATATATATATATATATATATATATATATATATATATATATATATATATATATATATATATATATATATATATATATATATATATATATATATATATATATATATATATATATATATATATACATACAGTGATCACCCGCTGTATCGCGTTTCTTGGTTCGCGTTTTCACTGTATCACGTTTTTTTTTTTGGCAAATTATTACTGTAAATACCTATGTACATGAGTATGTCATGTAATTACCATTTCATTCACCCTAATTTTATCTATCACTTTCATATAAATTTACGTTGAATGCTGTTATTTATGAAGTAAAGGGTGGTTTGTTTACAGTACAAGGAGGGTTTATACAGTGTAAACGTAAAAATAAATTGAAATATCTATGTACATATAGGCTGATCCTACTTCACGGTTTTCCTGTCTCGCGCCGGGTCCCGGAACCGAACTACCGCAATAATGGTGGGATCACTGTATATAGTGCTCCCTCATTTATCGCGAGGGTTCTGTTCTGGGACCCGCCGCGATAGGTGAAAAACCGCGAAGTAGGATTACCATATTTATTATAAGTATTTTACGTTTATTTTTGCCTTTACTGTATAAACCCTCCCTGCACTGTTAACAAACCACCCTTTACTCTATTAATCACAGCACGCAAGCGTAAATTTATATGAACGTGATATTATGAAGATTGAAAAAAAGCATTAAGAACAAACAGCAAACAAACTTTCGATATAATATCGTCAGGGAAATAGCGTGTAGAGAGCATATACTTTTCATATAAGTTTCCCATGTACAGTACGATATAAGTTTTCCTTGAACGAAATGTATATGGTTCTTTTTCTCTCAGCTGACTTTATTTATGTTAAGATTTCGTGCAGCATGGTCGATAGATAGAATAATGTGTAGAACCTAGGAATATTAATAATACTATATTCTTGAAAATTAGATAAACTGTAAATGGGGTGAGTAAATAAATATTTTATGAGTAACATATTGTGCCTGAATAAGCATCAGCTGATACGGAAGCGGCAAAACGTTTTAGTTAAAGGTTCGCTCTTCCGCATCATCCTCCTCTTCTACCGCTTAATGCTATCAAATATTATGAAGAGAATTAAAAAAAGCATTAAGAACAAACAGGAAACAAACTTGCGATATAATATCGTCAGGGAAATTGCGTGCGAGGGTGTATCAGCTGATACTGAAGCTCCAAAATGTTTGCAGATAGAGATTTGTTCTCCTGCATCCTCCTCCTCTTCTACCACTTAATGTGACTGAATGTTATGAAGAGACTTGAAAAAAAGCATTTAGAACAAACAGCAAACAAACTTTGATATAATTATCGTCAGGGAAATAGCGTGCGAGGGTGTATCAGCTGATACGGAAGTGCCAAAACGTTTGCAGATAGAGGTTCGTTCTCCTACATCCTTCTCCTCTTCTACTGCTTAATGCGATTGAATATTATGAAGAGAATTAAAAAAGCATTAAGAACAAACAGCAAGCAAACTTGCGATATAATATCGGCAGGTAAATAGCGTGCGAGGATGTTTCAGCTGATACGGAAGCGCCAAAATTTTTGCAGATAGAGGTTCGTTCTCCCGGTTCCTCCTCCTCTTCTATCGCTTAATGCGATCAAATATTATGAGGAGACTTGATAAAAAGCATTAAGAACAAACAGCAAACAAACTTTCGATATAAAATCGTCAGGGAAATAGCATGCGAGGGTGTATCAGCTGATACGGAAGCATCAAACCGTTTCCATATAGAGGTTCGTTTTCCCGCATCCTCCTCCTCTTCTACCGTTTAATGCGATCGAATATTATGAAGAGAATTGAAAAAATGCATAAAAAACAAATAGCAAAGAAACTTTCGATATAGTATTGTCAGGGAAATAGCGTGCGAGGGTGTATCAGCTGATACGGAAGCGCCAAAACGTTTGCAGATAGAGGTTTGTTCTACAGCATCCTCCTCCTCTTCTACCGCTTAATGCGATTGAATATTATGAGGAAAATTGAAAAAAAGCATTAAGAACAAACAGCAAGCAAACTTTCGATATAACATCGTCAGGGAAATAGCATGTAGAGAATATATATATATATATATATATATATATATATATATATATATATATATATATATATATATATATATATATATATATATATATATATATATATATATATATATTTCATTTAAGTTTCCCTTGTACAGTACAATATACATATTCTTTGTAACGAATTGTATAGTTTTCTTTTTATCTCAGCTGACTTTGTTTACCTTAAGATTTCGTGCAGCATGGTCAATATGTAAAGAAGATAGAATAATGTTTAGAATCAAGGAATATTAATACTATAATCTTGAAAATTAGATAAACCCCAAATTGGGTGAGTAAATAAATATTTTATGAGTAAGATATTGTGCTTGAATAGTGATAAGCATCAGCTGATACGGAAGCAACAAAACGTATTGGTTAGAGGTTCGTTCTCCCGCATCCTCCTCCTCTTCTACCTCGTAATGCGATAGAATATTTTGAAGAAAATTGAAAAAAGCATTAAGAACAAACAGCAAACAAAATTTTCAATAGAATATCATCAGGGAAACAGTGTGCGAGGGTACATCATCTGATACGGAGGCAAACAAGCAAATAAACAAACAAACATTTATTTCCATTTTTGTACAATGTGTATTCTTCTAAGATTAAAAGTGACTTATAGGTAGACATGTAATTGAACTAGTAAGTAAGAGGGTAATACATGCAGTTAAATTAATTGTATCTTTCCTAGAAAATAA
This sequence comes from Halocaridina rubra, assembly GCA_037179515.1. NCBI lineage: Eukaryota > Metazoa > Arthropoda > Malacostraca > Decapoda > Atyidae > Halocaridina > Halocaridina rubra. The sequence continues at coordinate 35,804 of JAXCGZ010015566.1, read as the reverse complement.
AAATGATGTAATAAAAATGTTAACAATAATGTTAATAATAAAGTAGTAATAATAACACTCGATACAGTATCGTTATTATCAGCATCATTACCATATTTGTTTTCCTTACAATGAGAATAATTAGTTCTTAGAGAACAGAGAAGTCGATATCAGTTTACATAATGAGAGGTCAGTGTTTAGGGAAATTGCATTAAATCATTAAGTTTAGTTTATGTGTGAGCAGCAACTATTTGTCGAAAAGAAAACTATATAGATTGCCTTTGAAAGCTACGAAGGAGGATGCATTTTTAAGATGGCTCATGACACCAGCTACACTGAATATTCTTGGATATTCATTACACATCTTTTATATTCCCTTTACATCTGACAGGTCATTAGACTCTCCATCTCTGTTTCTCTGTACTTTATGTATTCTTCGTGCCCAGGCCCGATAAAGGCCGTTTTATTTTATTATTTTTTGGCCCGTCCTGGTGTCACAATCATTAAAAAGATTTTAATTTTTTTGTTTCTAATCTCGCCAAAAACAATCCGCGATGCACTGAATTCGCGTAGGTGAATCGCGATATAGCAAGGGATTACTGTGTATATATATATATATATATATATATATATATATATATATATATATATATATATATATATATATATATATATATATATATATATATATATACACCTAGTTCTCAGAATAACGCCTAGATAGGTTTTCAGAAGTGTCGGGTAAATGGAAAATTGCGTGTAAAAATGAGTCATTTTCCATAGGAAACAATGATAAAGGGCATAGATACGTTCCAAACCTTACATACACACACCATGCCAAAGATATAAGATAAGTAAAAAACATATTTTATTGCTACATAGCAAAGCAGAAAGCCCTGTATCTATTTTTAAGAGTACAGTGTTACCCCAGTTATTCGCGCTTCCTGGTTCGCTTTCTCACTCTATCGCTTTTTTGTTTGGATAAATTATTATTTTATTTCATGGGTATATGCATAAATATTATAATATTAAAAAAAAAAAATATCAGTATTTTCATTTTTTTATATTGAAAAAGACATATTTCATCTAATTGATAAAAAAATTATTTCCCAGCCTACGAATAATAAAACAGTAAAAAATAGTAAAAAACATAAATGTAGATAGATAGATAGATACGTTTATTGACCACCTCTTTTGAAAAGTACAGTATAATCTTTACAAATGGAATATTTGGTCCAAATCACAGTGAATAAATACAATAGATTTTGTACAATCATCAAATAAGTAGATGAATTTTAAATTAATATACATTGTACTAATAACTGAATGATATACGTACGTACAGTATAACTTACAGTATTGCATCATACGAAATAGTGTTCGATAGCGTACAATGTATTGGGGTCGCAGCTACGTGAGCAAGCATATATATTTATATTTCCAGTAGTTTCATGATTTTATTGATAAAAAAAACGTATTTATTAGCTTAAGAATAATAAAACAGTAAAAAATAGTAAAAAACATAAATACTAGCAGTATTGCAACATGTATAATACGATACTGCTATCAGCGTTTTGGACAAAGACTCGTTCATTCTAACTCACGTTTTGCTTGTGTTCGATAGCGTACAATGTATTGGGGTCGAAGCTACATGAGTTAGCATATATATTTATATTTCCAGTAGTTTCATGATTTTATTGATAAAAAAAAACGTATTTCTTAGCCTAAGAATAATATAAGAGTAAAAAATAGTAAAAAACATAAATACTAACAGTATTGCAACATGTAAAATACGATACCGCTATCAGCATTTCGGACAAAGGCTTCCACCATCTTCCATTGTCTCGCCTCACTCGTGTGCGCCATTCATGTTGTGCTTATTATTATTAATATGTTTTGCTTGTGATTTATTTTACTCGCATATTTTAACCTTTGCAATGCCTCCCAAGCATCCTTCATCTTCTAAGGCTTCTTGTAGTGAGCCTAAGTGGCAAAGGAAAATGTTAACCATTGTAGATAAAGTGAAACTCTTAGATATGTTGAAAGAAGGAAAAAAGTTTGTGGATGTCGGCCGCTATTTTACGTAAACATAAAAATTATTGTAAAATATGGAACCTATTAATGTCAAGTCATCATCACCTCATTCATGGTAAGTTTTCCTATCACTTTCATAAAAAAATTATGTTGCTTGCTGTTATTTATAATGTAAAGGGTGTTATTTGAACAGTACAGGGAGGGATTATACAGTGTAAACGTAAAAATACATTAAAATATCTATGTACATATAGGCTGATCTCTACACCACGGATTTCCGGGTTCGCGCCGGGTCCCGGAACCGAACTACCGCGATAAGTGAGGCAACACTGTATACAAAATATATTCATGTTCACTTTGCAGCTAGAAATAAACATACATTACTGTACTTTACTCTATTATGCAGTGGGCAACAGTTACACAGTACACTGGGACATGCATGGTGGTAGTGAGCAAGTAACTTATGTGGTAGAAGAGGAGGAGGATGCAAGAGAACGAACCTCTATCTGCAAATGTATGCAAAGATAAAATAAAAATTATAAATAACCAAAGCAAGACTAAAAAACGAAAAAAAAAATTAATTATGCAATGCCTAAATCTACCATATGACATTAAAAAAAACTTAATCTACATTCTCTAGAGAGGCGCAGAGTTAGGGGGGATATGATTGAGGTGTATAAATGGTTTAAAGGGATTAACAAGGGTGATATTAATAGTTTTAAAAATTCATGATCAAACCAGAACTCGTAATGGGTAATGGATTTAATCTTGATAAATTTAGGCTCAGAAGGGAAATTGGTGAAAATTAGCTTGGTAATACCGTAGAGTATTCCTAGTAGGATAATAAATGCCAATACCTTAGACACCTTCAAATGTAGATTAGATAGACATATGACAGAGGTAGGGTGGGTGTATATACAGTGTTGCCTCACTTATCGCGGTAGTTCGGTTCCGGGACCCGGCGCGAACCAGGAAATCCGCGAAGTAGGATCCGTCTATATGTACATAGATATTTTAATATATTTTTACGTTTGCACTGTATAAACCCTCCCTGCACTGTTAAAAAAACACCCTTTACATTATAAATAACAGCAAGCAATGTAAATTTTTATGAAAGTGATAGATAAAATTATGGTGAATGAGGTGATAAAGACGTGACATACATACTCATGTACAATTATTTTTTCGTTTACGTACTGTATAAACCCTCCCTGCACTGTTAAAAAAACACCCTTTACATTATAAATAACAGCAAGCAACGAAAATTTTTATGAAAGTGATAGGAAACTTACCGTGAATGTGATGATGACGTGACATACATACTCATTTACAATTATTTTTTCGTTTACGTACTGTATAAACCCTCCCTGCACTGTTAAAAAAACACCCTTTACATTATAAATAACAGCAACCAACGTAAATTTTTATGAAAGTGATAGATAAAATTACGGTGAATGAGGTGATAATGATGTGACATACATATTCATTTACAATTATTTTTTCGTTTACGTACTGTATAAACCCTCCCTGCACTGTTAAAAAAACACCCTTTACTTTATAAATAACAGCAAGCAACGTAAATTTTTATGAAAGTGATAGATAAAATTACGGTGAATGAGGAGATAATGACGTGACATACATACTCATTTACAATTATTTTTTCGTTTACGTACTGTATAAACCCTCCCATCACTGTTAAAATAACACCCTTTACATTATAAATAACAGCAAGCAACGTAAATTTTTATGAAAGTGATAGATAAAATTACGGTGCATGAGGTGATGATGACGTGACATACATACTCATTTACAATTAGTTTTTCGTTTACGTACTGTATAAACCCTCCAAGCACTGTTAAAAAAAACATCCTTTACATTATAGATAACAGCAAGCAACGTAAATTTTTATGAAAGTGATAGGAAACTTACCATGAATGTGATGATGACGTGACATACATACTTATTTACAATTATTTTTTCGTTTATGTACTGTATAAACCCTCCCTGCACTGTTAAAAAAACACCCTTTACATTATATATAACAGCAAGCAACGTAAATTTTTATGAAAGTGATAGATAAATTTACGGTGAATGAGGTGATAATGACGTGACATACATACTCATTTACAATTATTTTTTCGTTTAGGTACTGTATAAACCCTCCCTGCACTGTTAAAAAACACCCTTTTCATTATAAATAACAGCAAGCAACGTAAATTTTTATGAAAGTGATAGATAAAATTACGGTGAATGAGGTGATAATGACGTGACATACATACTCATTTACAATTATTTTTTCGTTTACGTACTGTATAAACCCTCCCTGCACTGTTAAAAAATCACCCTTCACATTATAAATAACAGCAAGCAACGTAAATTTTTATGAAAGTGATAGATAAAATTACGGTGAATGAGGTGATAATGACGTGACATACATACTCATTTACAATTATTTTTTCGTTTACGTACTGTATAAACCCTCCCTGCAGTGTTAAAAAAACACCTTTTGCATTATAAATAACAGCAAGCAACGTAAATTTTTATGAAAGTGATAGATAAAATTAAGATGAATGAGGTGATGATGACGTGACACATACTCATTTACAATTATTTTTTTGTTTACGAACTGTATAAACCCTCCCTGCACTGTTAAAAAAGCACCTTTTACATTATAAATAACAGCACGCAACGTAAATTTCAATAAAAAGTGAATATACTGAAATTTTTTTTTTAATATCTTAATATTTTTGCGTATACCCATAAAATAAAATAATTTATAAAAAAAAAAACTGCGATAGAGTGAGAACACGAACCAAGAAGCGCGAATAACCGGGGTAATACTGTATAATGTATAATGATGATAATCTTTTCTTATCGTAATCCTCTTTGTACTCGTGGAAGAAGCCTCCGAGGGTGCGTATTCACTATAAAAAAAAAAAAATTGTGGGGAATCGGCGTTATTCGCGAAATTCGAATTTTTTACTATTATAGTTTGGGGACGTTATTGCATTTTCGCGGATAAAAAAAATTGCGCATAAAAGGAGCAAGGTATATATATATATATATATATATATATATATATATATATATATATATATATATATATATATATATATATATATATATATATATATATATATATATATATATATATATATATATGAAGAAAAAAAGGCTCATAAATAAGACACAAAAATACATAGTTTTTCGTTTACGTACTGTATAAACCCTCTAAGCACTGTTAAAAAAAACATCCTTTACATTATAGATAACAGCAGGCAACGTAAATTTTTATGAAAGTGATAGGAAACTTACCATGAATGTGATGATGACGTGACATACATACTTATTTACAATTATTTTTTCGTTAATGTACTGTATAAACCCTCCCTGCACTGTTAAAAAAACACCCTTTACATTATATATAACAGCAAGCAACGTAAATTTTTATGAAAGTGATAGATAAAATTACGGTGAATGAGGTGATAATGACGTGACATACATACTCATTTACAATTATTTTTTCGTTTACGTACTGTATAAACCCTCCCTGCACTGTTAAAAAACACCCTTTACATTATAAATAACAGCAAGCAACGTAAATTTTTATGAAAGTGATAGATAAAATTACGGTGAATGAGGTGATAATGACGTGACATACATACTCATTTACAATTATTTTTTCGTTTACGTACTGTATAAACCCTCCCTGCACTGTTAAAAAATCACCCTTCACATTATAAATAACAGCAAGCAACGTAAATTTTTATGAAAGTGATAGATAAAATTACGGTGAATGAGGTGATAATGACGTGACATACATACTCATTTACAATTATTTTTTCGTTTACGTACTGTATAAACCCTCCCTGCACTGTTAAAAAAACACCTTTTGCATTATAAATAACAGCAAGCAACGTAAATTTTTATGAAAGTGATAGATAAAATTAAGATGAATGAGGTGATGATGACGTGACACATACTCATTTACAATTATTTTTTTGTTTACAAGCTGTATAAACCCTCCCTGCACTGTTAAAAAAGCACCTTTTACATTATAAATAACAGCACGCAACGTAAATTTCAATAAAAAGTGAAAATACTGAAATTTTTTTTTTAATATCTTAATATTTTTGCGTATACCCATAAAATAAAATAATAATTTCTAAAAAAAAAAACTGCGATAGAGTGAGAACGCGAACCAAGAAGCGCGAATAACCGGGGTAATACTGTATAATGTATAATGATGATAATCTTTTCTTATCGTAATCCTCTTTGTACTCGTGGAAGAAGCCTCCGCGGGTGCGTATTTACTATAAAAAAAAAAAAAAATTGTGGGGAGTCGGCGTTATTCGCGAAATTCGAATTTTTTACTATTATATTTTGGGGGCGTTATTGCATTTTCGCGGATAAAAAAAATTGCGCATAAAAGGAGCAAGGTATATATATATATATATATATATATATATATATATATATATATATATATATATATATATATATATATATATATATATATATATATATATATATATATATATATATATATATATATATATATATATATATATATATATATATATATATATATATATATATATATATATATATATATATATATATATATATGCAAAGTAAACTGTTATATCACAGCACAATATGAAGAAAAAAAAGGCCCATAAATAAGACACAAAAAGAAGTGAAGATGTACTATATATTACGACTGGACTCAGTCCTCTTCAGGTACCTGAAGAGGACTGGAGTCCAATCGTAATATATAGTACATCTTCCCTTCTTTTTGTGTCTTATTTATGAGCCTTTTTTTTCTTCATATATATATATATATATATATATATATATATATATATATATATATATATATATATATATATATATATATATATATATATATATATATATATATATATATATATATATATATATATATATATATATATATATGAAGAAAAAAAAGGCTCATAAATAAGACACAAAAAGAAGGGAAGATGTACTATATATTACGATTGGACTCCAGTCCTCTTCAGGTACCTGAAGAGGACTGAGTCCAGTCGTAATATATAGTACATCTTCACTTCTTTTTGTGTCTTATTTATGGGCCTTTTTTTTCTTCATATTGTGCTGTGATATAACAGTTTACTTTGCATATATATATATATATATATATATATATATATATATATATATATATATATATATATATATATATATATATATATATATATATATATATATATATATATATATATATATATATATATATATATATATATATATATATATATATATATATATATATACAGTGATTTCTCATTCTATCGCAATTCTTCTCTCGCGAATTCACTGTATCACGATTTTTTTAAGGCAATTTTTTTTTTTTGGTATATGCAAAAATATTAAAATATTGAAAAAATAAAAATTTTCAGTATTTTAATTTTTTTATTGATAAAAAAATTTCATTATTTTATTGATAAATTTTTTTTATTTCCCAGCCTACGAACAATAAAGCAATAAGAAATAGTAAACAAACATAAATTTGAACATGTAGCTCTGCACCATAGAAAGTACAATACAGTGTTCCCCCCCATACCGCGGTAGTTCGGTTCTGGGACCCGGCGTGAACCAGGAAATCCGCGAAGTAGGATCAGCCTATATGTACATAGATATTTTAATATATTTTTACGCTTACACTGAATAAACCCTCCCTGTACTGTTAAAAAAACACCCTTTACATTATAAATAACAGCAAGCAACGTAATTTTTTATGAAAGTGATAGGAAAACTTACCGTGAATGAGGTGATGATGACTTGACTTACATAGGTACAGTATTTTACAATAATTTTTACGTTTACGTAAAATAGCGGCCGACATCCACAAATTTTTTTCCTTTCAACATATCTAAGAGTTTCACTTTATCTACAATGGTTAACATTTTCCTTTGCCACTTAGGCTCACTACAAGAAGCCTTAGAAGATGAAGGATGCTTGGGAGGCATTGCAAAGGTTAAAATATGCGAGTAAAAAAATCACAAGCAAAACATATTAATAATAATAAGCACAACATGAATGGCGCACACGAGTGAGGCGAGACAATGGAAGATGGTGGAAGCCTTTGCCCGAAACACTGATAGCGGTATCGTATTTTACATGTTGCAATACTGGTAGTATTTATGTGTTTTACTATTTTTTACACTTTTATTATTCTTAGGCTAAGAAATACGTTTTTTTATTAATAAGATCATGAAACTACTGGAAATATAAATATATATGCTAGCTCACGTAGCTGCGACCCCAATACATTGTATGCTATCGAACACAAGCAAAACGTTTAATAAGCACAACGTGAACGGCGCACACGTGAGTTAGACTGAGCAAGTCATTGTCTGAAATGCTGATAGCGGTATCGTATTTTACATGTTGCAATACTGTTGGTATTTATGTTTTTTACTATTTTTAACTGTTTTATTATTCTTAGGCTAATAAATACGTTTTTTTATCAATAAAATCATGAAACTACTGGAAATATAAATATATATACTGGATCACATAGCTGCGACCCCAATACATTGTGCGCTATCGAACACTATTTCGCATGATGCAATAATGTGACTTATACTGTAAGCACGTATATCATTCAGTTATTAGTACAATGTATATTAATTTAAAATTAGTTTACCTATTTGATGATTGTACAAAATCTATTGTATTTATTCATTGTAATTTGGACCAAATATTCCTTTTGTAAAGATTATACTGTACTTTTCAAAAGAGGTGGTCAATAAACGTATCTATCTATCTATCTATCTAAATTTATGTTTTTTACTATTTTTTACTGTTTTATTATTCGTAGGCTGGGAAATAAATTATTTTTATCAATTAGATAATGAAATATGTTTTTTTTCAATAAAAAAAATTTAAATACTGAGAATTTTTTTTTTTTTAATATTTTAATATTTTTGCATATACCCATAAAATAAAATAATAATTTATAAAAAAAAAAAACACGATACAGTGCGAACGCGAACCAAGAAACGTGAATAACTGGGGGAACACTGTACTGGTATCAGCGTTTTGGAAAACGCAAAGGGTCGCACCTACGTGAGCTCGCATATATTAGATTTTCCAGTAGTTTCATGATTTTATTGATAAAAAAATGTATTTCTTAGCCTAAGAGTAATAAAACAGTAAAAAATAGTAAAACACATAAATACTAACAGTATTACACCATGTAAAATACGATACCGGTATCAGCGTTTCGGAAAACGAAAAGGGTCGCACCTACGTGAGCTAGTACATATTGAAATTTTCATTATGTTATTGATAAAACAAGTATTTCCTAGCCTAAAAGTAATAAAACAATTAAAAATAGTAAAAAACATAAATTTTTGTATATAACTCACAGTATTGCATCATGTGAAATACTGTCCGATAGCGTACAATGTATTGGCGTCTTGGAAAACGCAAAGGCTCGCACCAAAGCGAGATAGTTCATGAAATGCTATTTGATGAAAGGGTGGGAGATGACGAATCACAGAATTGTTTTTCTGTATGTTCTGTATCATGGGGTCTGATTGGCTTTTTCATTGAAATTTGGTTCTCCCACCATCTACCATTGTCTCGACTCACTCATTCAGTCTAAGTCACGTGTGCGCTGTTCACGTTGTGCTTATTAATACGTTTTGCTTGTGATTATTTTACTTGCGTATTTCAACCTCTGCAATACCTCCCAAGCATCCTTCATCTTCTAAGGCATCTGGTAGTGAGCCTAATCGGCAAAGGAAGGTGTTAACCATAACAGATAAGGTGAAACTGTTAGATATGCTGAGAGAAGGAAAAAGGTTTTCCGATGTCGGCCGCTATTTTGGCCTCAATGAATCTACTGTTCGCTACATCAAAAAGGACGAGGCAAATATCAGGAAAACAGCGACTATTTCTTTTAATAAATCAGCCGTAAAGCTGTTATTGGCTGTGGAATAATTTCCTCTGGAGTCTACATACGTCATTACCACCTCATTCACGGTAAGTTTACCTATAACGTACTTATAAATTTACGTTGCATGCTGTTATTTATAAAGTAAAGGGTGGTTTTTTAACAGTGCAGGGAGGGTTTATACAGTAAACGTAAAAATAATTGTAAAATACCTATGTACATGAGTATGTCATGTCATTACCACCTCATTCACGGCAAGTTTACCTATCACGTACTTATAAATTTACGTTGCATGCTGTTATTTATAAAGTAAAGGGTGGTTTGTTAACAGTGCAGGGAGGGTTTATACAGTAAACGTAAAAATAATTGTAAAATACCTATGTACATGAGTATGTCATGTCATTACCACTTCATTCACAGTAAGTTTATCTATCACTTTCATATAAATTTATGCTTGCATGCTGTTATTTATGAAGTAAAGGGTGGTTTGTTAACAGTACAGGGAGGGTTTATATAGTAAACGTAAAAATAAATGTAAAATACCTATGTACATATAGGGTGATCCTACTTCGCGAAAATTCCTCTATCGCGACGGGTCCCGGAACCTAACCCTCGCGATAAACGAAGGATCACTGTATATATATATATATATATATATATATATATATATATATATATATATATATATATATATATATACAGTTCAAGTATTTGGGATCAACAGTAGCAGAGGATGGTGATCTAGAGTCAGAAATAATCCACAGAATACAAGCGGGATGGAATAACTGGAAGAAAGTGTATGGGGTGCTGTGCGACAGGAGAATAGGGATTAAGTTGAGGGGTAAAGTGCATAAGACAGTTGTGAGACCTGCGATGATGTATGGAGCAGAGACATGGTCAATAAAGAAGACACAAGAGAAAAAACTGGATGTGGCAAAGATGAGGATGTTGAGATGGATGTGTGGGGTGACAAGAAGCGATAAGATCAGAAACGAGGTAATTAGAGGTACCTCAAAAGTTCGAGAAATATCAGATAAGATACAAGACAGTAGACTAAAATGGTATGGTCATGTCATTAGGAGGGATGAACAGTATGTTGGGAGGAGGGTGATGAAAATAGATATACAGGATAAGAGAAGGAGAGGGAGACCAAAGCGTAGGTTGATGGATTGCATCAATGACGACCTGAGGTCTAAACTTTTGTTGGGTGATGAGGCCTGGGACAGAAACAAATGGAGAAAACACGCCTAGATAGATTCTCAGAAGTGTCGGGTAAATGGAAAATCGTGTGATTTTCCATAGGAAACAATGATAAAGGGCATAGATACGTTCCAAACCTTACATACACACACCATGCTAAAGATATAAGATAAATAAAAAATATATTTTATTACTACATAGCAAAGCAGAAAGCCCTGTATCTATTTTTAAGAGTATAAAAAAGATATTCATATTCACTTTACCGCTAGATATTAACATACATTACTGTACTGTACTTTATTATGCAGTGGGCAACAGTCATACAATACACTTGGACATGCATGGTGGCTGTGAGCAAGTAACTTATGCGGTAGAAGAGGAGGAGGATTCAGGAGAACGAACCACTATCTGCAAATGTAAGCAAAGATAAAATGAAAATTATAAATAACAAAGCAAGACTAAAAAACGAAAAAAATATTAATTATCCAATGCCTAAATCTACCATATGACAGATTAAAAAACTTAATCTACATTCTCTAGAGAGGCCCAGAGTTAGGGGGGATATGATTGAGGTGTATAAATGGTTTAAAGGGATTAACAAATGTGATATTAATAAAGTTTTAAAAATTCGTGATCAAACCAGAACTCGTAATGGGTAATGGATATAAGCTTGATAAATTTAGGTTCAGAAGGGAAATTGGTGAAAATTGGCTTGGTAATACCGTAGAGTATCTGATGCATGGAACAGGATTCCTAGTAGGATAATAAATGCCAGTACCTTAGACACCTTCAAATGTAGATTAGATAGACATATAACAGAGGTTGGGTGGGTGTATATATAATGTATAAAGATGATGATCTTTTGTTATTGTAATCCTTTTTGTACTCGTGGAAGAAGCGTCCGCGGGTGCTTATTTACACTAAAAGAAAGAAAGAAAAAAAAATTGGGTGGGGGGCATTATTTGCGAAACTCAAATTTTTTTACTATTATTTTTTTGGGGTGTTATTGCAGTTTCGCGGATAAAAAAATCGCGCATAAAAGGAATATATATATATATATATATATATATATATATATATATATATATATATATATATATATATATATATATATATATATATATATTCTAGGGAGGGAAAGCAGAGACCAACGAAAGTAACCTTTGAGAGAGGGGACACATGTAGAGAAATATTGATGAGTAAAAAAAGTTTAAAAGACCTTCAAGACTTCAAAGAAGTGTTCATTAGATGATACAGAATGCAGGAAGATATGGAAAGGATAAAAACCTTGTTGCAAGAGTCTAGAAGGTTAAATTAGGAAAGAAATGAAGAAGAGAAGAAAAATTTTCATTTCAGAGTTATTCCAAACAAAGGGGAGATAAAGAAGATAATGACAGATCAGGGGATTGGGCCTCATTAAGATTGTTATACACAAATGCTAATGGATTAGCTGGTAAGGCAGTAGAATTAAAAGATAGGATTCACAACAGTAAGGCAGATATAGTAGCAGTTACAGAGACTAAGTTGGGTGAGGACATAAACAGTGTCACAGTTTTTCCTAAGGGCTTCAGAATACTAAGGGTTGAAAGATCTGAGAGGACTGGTGGAGGGATAGCACTGCTCATAAGTGAAAGGATTCAGATAGAAGAAATAAACTTGGCTATAGAAAGTGAGTTCAAGGAATTTCTTGTTGCTCGCATAAATACTGTGTCAGAGAGCATTAAAAATAACTTGTATATAACCCACCAAGGAACCAACATAGGCTAGAAGTTTATTAGGTAAGTCATATAGGTACTACTGAAGTCATAAACTCAGTTGTTAACATGGCATGGGAGAGCAAATGTAGGATTTTGATTATGGAAGATTTTAATCATAAAGAGATAGATTGGATAAATCTTGACCCACACAGTGGTGAGGACTCATTTGGAGCAAGATTCCTAGATTGCGTACAAGGGAATTTCATACACCAACATGTAATGGAACCAACGAGAGCCAGGGGTGGGGATAGCCATCACTACTTGATCTAGTATTCACAGATAACGTGTTGGATATTGAAAATTGAGTATGAACCACCATTTGGAAAGAGTGACCACTGTGTGTTGTTGAAAGAGTATATCATTGAAGATGTTCTGCCTGAGAGTAGAGGCACTGAGGACATGAGGAGGAACTATCCAAAAGGAGATTACAGTGTTCCTTCAATTATCGCGAAGGTTCGGTTCCGGGACCCGGCGCGAGACAGGAAAATCGCGGAGTAGGATCAGCCTATATGTACATAGATATTTTAATTTATTGTTACGTTTACACCGTATAATCTGTATAAACCCTCCCTGTATTGTTAACAAACCACCCTTTACTTCATAAATAACAGCATGCAAGCGTAAACTTATATGACATACTCATGTACATGGGTATTTTACAATTATTTTTATGTTTACTGTATAAATCCTCCTTGCACTGTTAAAAAACCACCCTTTACTTTATAAATAACAGCATGCAACGTAAATTTATATGTAAGTGATAGGTAAACTTACTGTGAATGAGGTGGTAATGAGTTTGTAGATGCCAGAGAAAATTATTCCGCAGCCAATAACAGCTTTACGGCTGTTATTCATTGAGGCCAAAATAGTGGTCGACATCCATAAACCTTTTCCTTTCTTTCAACATATCTAAGAGTTTCACCTTATCTGTTATGGTTAACATTTTCCTTTGCTGCTTAGGCTCACTACAAGAAGCCTTAGAAGATGAAGGATGCTTGGGAGGCATTGCAAAGGTTTAAATATGCGAGTAAAAAAATCACAAGCAAAACGTATTAATAAGCACAACGTGAACGGCGCACACGTGAGTTAGACTGAACGAGTGAGGCGAGACAATGGAAGATGGTGTAAGCCTTTGTCCGAAACGCTGATAGCGGTATCGTATTTTGCATGTTGCAATACTGTTAGTATTTATGTTTTTTACTGTTTTGTACTGTTTTATTATTCTTAGCTAAGAAATACGTTTTTTTATCAATAAAATCATGAAATTACTGGAAATTTTAATATATATGCTAGCTCACGTAGGTGCGACCCCAATACATTGTACGCTATCGGACACTATTTCACATGATGCAATACTTTGAGTTATATATCTAAATTTAGGTTTTTTACTATATTTTACTGTTTTATTATTCTTAGGCTAGGAAATACTTGTTTTATCAATAAAATAATGAAAATTTCAATATGTACTATCTTACGTAGGTTCGACCCTTTTCGTTTTCCGAAACGCTGATACCGGTATCGTATTTTACATGGTGCAATACTGTTAGTATTTATGTTTTTTACTATTTTTTACTGTTTTATAATTCTTAGGCTAAGAAATACGTTTTTTTATCAATAAAATTATGAAACTACTGGAAATATAAATATATATGCTAGCTCACGTAGCTGTGACCCCAATACATTGTATGCTGTCAGACACTATTTCACATGATGCAATACTGTGAGTTATACTGTATATCTAAATTTATGTTTTTACTATTTTTTACTGTTTTATTATTCGTAGGCTGGGAAATAATTTTTTTTTATCAATTAGATAATGAAATATATTTTTTTCATTAAAATAATGAAAATACTGAAAATTTTTATTATTTTAATTTAATATTTTTGCATATACAAAAAAAAAATAAAATAAATTGCCAAAAAATTCGCGGTACAGTGAAATTGCGAGCCAAGAAACGTGATACAGCTCAGGATCACTGTACATCAAAATAAATGAGCTTTTTGCAATTATTGACTGGAGGACCTTGTTTTACAACAAAGCTATACAAGAAATGTACGACATCTCTTGTGAGAAATATGGGAAGATAGTAGATTGCTGCATACCTGTCACCAAAGTAGGTGTAATTCATGCCAGAGAGAAATGGTTCAATAATGAATGTAAAAGTGCTACGGAGTGGAGAGACAAATGCTGGAAAAGGTATTGGAGGAGAAAAAACTTAAATGCCTGGCAAACCTACAAAAGAGCAAGAAATGATTACCTAGGTAAAAGAAGAGAGGCAGAAAGCTTTATCAGAGGAAAACTGAAGGTAAAAGAACAGGTTTTAAGACTTAAGAGAGTGGATGGAAGCATCACTGAGTCAGGTGAAGAGATCTACAAAGAATTGAACAAGGAGTTTCAGTCAGTATTTACAGTAAAAAATACCCCACCCCTCAGATTGCAGAGACAGGAGCTCATGGGCCGGTATTAGAGAACATCATCCTTTCAGCCACAGAGGTATGTAAAGCGCTGATGGAGTTAGATGTCCATAAAGCTACAGGTCTTGATTTTATATCCCCTCATGTATTTACAAAATGTGCAGACTCAATATCAGTGGCACTAAGTATCATATTTAAAAAGTCACTGGAGTCAGGGGAGATTCCAAGATGCTGGAAACAATCAAACGTGATACCTATCTTCAAAAAGGGAAGAAGGGATATGGCTCTAAGCTATAGACCAGTTTCCTTGACCAGCATAGTTTGCAAAGTTATGGAGTAATTACTAAGGAAACATATCTCTCTTCACTTGGAGTCCTTCAACTCTTTGTCAGTGAAACAACATAGTTTTAGAGAAGGTAGATCAACTGTAACAAACTTATTAGAATTTTATGATGAGGTAAGCCGAATCTTACAGGAAAGAGAGGGTTGGGCAGATTGCATATTCCTAGACTTCCAGAAAGCATTTGACACTGTTCCACATGGGAGACTTATTAAGAAGCTGCAAGCAATGGCTAGAATAGGTGGAAATGTCTTAGAATGGATAAAAACTTACTTAGAAGGAAGGGAACAGATGGTTAGAGTAAGAAACTTAGTGTCTGAATGGAGATGAGTTGGTAGTGGAGTTCACAGGGTTCAGTTTTAGGGCCACTTTTGTTCCTTGTATATGTAAATGACCTACCAGAGTCTGTAAATTCATTTATGAATATGTTTGCAGATTATGAGGAAAGTAAGAAACAAGAACAATGGTAGAGAACTTCAGGAAGATCTAAATAGTCTGGGTGAGTGGTCAGAAAAGTGGCTAATGATATTCAATACTCCAAAATGTAAGGTGATGAGAATGGGTACAAGTGCAAGAGGGCCCAAGCTTGACCACTCGGTGGCAGGAGTACAACTTCAAGAGACAGAGAATGAGAGAGATCTAGGAGTAAACATATTGGCCAATTTGTCTCCAGAAATGCATATAAATGGCATAGTAAGGGCAGCATATGCTTTCTTATCAAATGTAAGGGTAGCCTTCAGGCACATGGACAATGAAATGTTCAGAAATGTTTATGTAACCTTTGTGAGGCCAAAACTTGAATATGCAGCCCCCTTTTGGAATCCCCACTTGAAAAAGCATGTAGCTTAGCTAGAAAAAGTTCAAAGACATGCCACGAAACTGGTGCCAGAAATACGCAATCTCAGTTATGATGAGAGGCTGATGGATTTAGACTTACCATCACTCGAAGCTAGAAGATCGAGGGGGGATATGGTGACAGTCTTTAAATTCCTTCATGGTTATGATAGAGTGGATAGGGATCGATATTTTGATATGGTTGGCACTAGGCTAGAGGTCATCGTTTGTAACTTCGTAAGAAAACTTTTTTGCAGGATGTAAGGAAGCACTTTTTTAGTGTAAGAGTAGTTGATAATTGGAATTCGCTAAGTGAGGAGGTAGTTAATGCTAAATCAGTCCATAGTTTTAAGGACAGGTATGATAAGTATCACTAAGTAGAAAATGGACACCGATCAGGAGACGGAAAGATACGAGCTTTGGGCTCTTACCTGTAAGCACAATTAGGTAATCATAACTATGTAATATCACACACACACACACACACAAGGGGAATGTGGCAGTAAAAGAGGCTGTAAAGGTGGTGGCACTGGAAAACATACAAACAGTTGACTATAAAGAGACAGTAATCGAAAAAATGAAAGACATTGTGATGGAAAGGGCAAACCCACTCATCAGACAGGCACTTGATAAGGAGAAGACGGTGGTAATCTCAGGCATAAGCGAATCCCAGGAGCCAACATGGCAGGGGAGACTTGAAGAAAATAAAACTAGGGTTGTAGACCTGATAAGAAAGCTTGGAGTAGTTTGTGGTCCTGAGGATATTGTAAACATACACCAACTAGGTAAATATTCGAGGGAAGGAAAGCCGAGACCAACAAAAGTAACCTTTGAAAGAGGGGAAACATATAGGGAAATATTGTTGAGAAATAAATGTGTAAAAGACCTTCAAGAATTCAAAGAAGTGTTCATTAGACGATACAGAACACAGGAAGAGATGGGAAAGATCAAAAACTTGTTGCAAGAGGCAAGAAGGTTAAATGATGAAAGAAATGAAGAAGAGAAGAAAAATTTTCATTACAGAGTTCTTCCAGACAAAGGGGAGATAAAGAAGTTAATGACAGAAGATCAGGGGATGGGGCCTCATTAAGATTGTTATACACAAATGCTGATGGATTAGCTGGTAAGGCAGTAGAATTAAAAGATAGGATTCACAACAGTAAGGCAGATATAGTAGCAATTACAGAGACTAAGTTGAGTGAGGACATAAACAGTGTCACAGTTTTTCCTAAGGGCTTCAGAATACTAAGGGTTGAAAGATCTGAGAGGACTGGTGGAGGGATAGCACTGCTCATAAGTGAAAGGATTGAAGTTGAAGAAATAAACTTGGCTATAGAAAGTGAGTTCAAGGAATTTCTTGTTGCTCGCATAAATACTGGGTCAGAGAGCATTATAATAACTGTTGTATACAACCCACCAAGGAACCAAAATAGGCTTGAAGTTTATGAGGAAAGTCATATAGGTACTATTGAAGTCATAAACTCAGTTGTTAACATGGCACGGGAAAAAAAATGTAGGATTTTGATTATGTGAGACTTTAATCATAAAGAGATAGATTGGATAAATCTTGACCCACACAGTGGTGAGGACTCATTCGGGGCAAGATTCCTAGATTGCGTACAAGGGAATTTCCTACACCAACATGTAACGGAACCAACAAGGGCCAGGGGTGGGGATGAGCCATCACTACTTGATCTAGTGTTCACAGATAATGTGTCGGATATTGAAAAAATTGAGTATGAACATCCAATTGGAAAGAGTGACCACTGTGTGTTGTTGATGGAGTATATCATTGAAGATATTCTTCCTGAGAGTAGAGGCACTGAGGACATGAGGAGGAACTATCCGAAAGGAGATTACATCAAAATGAATGAGCTTTTTGCAGTTATTGACTGGAGAACCTTATTTTACAAGAAATCTGTACAAGAAATGTATGACATCTTTTGTGAGAAATATGGGAAGATAGTAGATTGTATATATATATATATATATATATATATATATATATATATATATATATATAAACTTTATTTCCATTTTACAATGGGTATTCGTCAGCCAGGACAAGCCCCAACCCCCCACTGTGATGTCCACCCACAGCAGTTCCTGCCAGTAAACAGCTTAAACTCTCGGTCTTGGACGGGGACCGATCTTTCGACCTCGTGAATGCGAAGCCAGCGCGTTACCACTGTACTAGCCAGCATACCTGTCACCAAAGTAGGTGTAATTCATGCCAGAGAGAAATGGTTCGATAATGGGTGTAAAAGAGCTAAGGAAAGAGAGACAAATGCTGGAAAAGGTATAGGAGGAGAAAAAACATAAATGCCTGGCAAACCTACAAAAGAGCAAGAAATGACTACCTAAGTAAAAGGAGAGAGGCAGAGAGAGACTATGAGAGGGACATCACCAGGAAGGCTAAAGAAAATCCCAAGCTTTTCCACAGCTTTATCAGAGGAAAACTGAAGGTAAAAGAACAGGTTTTAAGGCTAAAGAGAGCGGATGGAAGCATCACTGAGACGGACGAAGAGATCTGCAAAGAATTGAACAAGGAGTTTCAGTCAGTATTTACAGTAGAAAATACCCCACCCCCTCAGATTGCAGTGATAGAAGCTCAAGGGCCGGTATTAGAGAACATCAACCTTACAGCCACAGAGGTATGCAAAGTGCTGATGGATTTAGATGTTCATAAAGCTATAGGTCCTGATGACATATCCCCTCATGTGCTTAAAAAATGCGTAAACACAATATTAGTGGCACTAAGTATCATATTTAAGGAGTCACTGGAGTCGGGGGAGATTCCAAGATGCTGGAAACAAGCAAATGTGATACCTATCTTCAAAAAGGGAAGGAGGGATACGGCTCTGAACTATAGACCAGTTTCCTTGACCACCATAGTTTGCAAAGTTATGGAGAAACTACTAAGGAAACATATCTCTCTTCACTTGGAATCCTTCAACTTTTTGTCAGTGAGGCAACATGGCTTCAGAGAAGGTAGATCAACACTAACAAACTTATTAGAATTTTATGATGAGGTAAGCCAAATCTTACAGGAAAGAGAGGGCTGGGCAGATTGCATATTCCTAGACTTCCAGAAAGCGTTTGACACTGTTCCACATGGGAGACTTATTAGGAAGCTGCAATCAATGGCTAGAATAGGTGGAAATGTTTTGGAATGGATAAAAACTTACTTAGAAGGAAGGGAACAGAGGGTTAGAGTAAGACACTCAGTGTCTGAATGGAGAAGAGTTAGTAGTGGGGTTCCACAGGGTTCAGTTTTAGGGCCACTTTTGTTCCTTGTATATGTAAATGACCTACCAGAGTCTGTAAATTCATTCATGAATATGTTTGCAGATGATGCAAAGATTGTGAAGAAAGTAAAAGACGAGAACAATGGTAGAGAACTTCAGGAGGATCTAAATAATCTGCATGAGTGGTCAGGAAAGTGGCTAATGAAATTCAATACTTCAAAATGTAAGGTAATGACAATGGGTACAAGTGCAAGAAGGCCCAAGCTTGACTACTCGGTGGCTGGAGTACAACTTCAAGAGACACAAAATGAGAGAGATCTAGAAGTAGACATACTGGCAGATTTGTCTCCAGAAATACTTATAAATGGCATAGTAAGGGCAGCATATGCATTCTTATCAAATGTAAGGGTAGCCTTCAGGCACATGGACAAGGAAATGTTCAGAAATATTTATGTAACCTATGTGAGGCCAAAACTCGAATATGCAGCCCCCTTTTGGAATCCGCACTTGAAAAAGCACATAGCTAAGCTTGAAAAAGTTCAAAGACATGCCACGAAACTGGTGCCAGAAATACGCAATCTCAGTTATGATGAGAGGCTGAGGGAATTAGACTTACCATCACTGGAAGCTAGAAGAGTGAGGGGGGATATGGTGACAGTCCTTAAATTCCTTCATGGTTATGATAGAGTGGATAGGGATCGATATTTTTATATGGCTGGCTCTAGAACTAGAGGTCATAGTTTGAAGCTTCGTAAGAAAACTTCTTTGCAGGATGTAAGGAAATAGTTTTTCAGTGTAAGAGTAGTTGATAATTGGAATTCGCTAAGCGAGGAGGTAGTTAATGCTATCTCAATCCATAGTTTTAAGGACAGGTATGATAAGTATCACTAAGTATAAAATGGAACCGATCAGGAGACGGGAAGATACGAGCTTTGGGCTCTTTCCCGTAAACATAATTAGGTAATCACAATTAGGTAATCACACACAGTCTGTAAATTAATTGATGAATATGTTTGCAGATGATGCACAGATTGTGAAGAAAGTAAGAAACAAGAACAATGGTAGAGAACTTCAGGAAGATCTAAGTAGTCTGGGTGAGTGGTCAGAAAAGTGGCTAATGATATTCAATACTTCAAAATGTAAGGTAATGAGAATGGGTACAAGTGCAAGAAGGCCCAAGCTTGATTACTCAGTGGCAAGGAGTACAACTTCAAGAGACAGAGAATGAGAGAGTTCTAGGAGTAAACATACAGGCCGATTTGTCTCCAGAAATGCATATAAATGGCATAGTAAGGGCAGCATATGCTTTCTTATCAAATGTAAGGGTAGCCTTCAGGCACATGGACAAGGAAATGTTCAGAAATATTTATGTAACCTATGTGAGGCCAAAACTTGAATATGCAGCCCCCTTTTGGAATCCCCACTTGAAAAAGCATGTAGCGTAGCTAGAAAAAGTTCAAAGACATGCCATGAAACTGGTGCCAGAAATACGCAATCTCAGTTATGATGATTGGCTGATGGATTTAGACTTACCATCACTCGAAGCTAGAAGATTGAGGGGGGATATGGTGACATTCTTTAAATTCCTTCGTGGTTATGATAGAGTGGATAGGGATCGATATATTGATATGGTTGGCACTAGACTAGAGGTCATCATTTGAAGCTTCGTAAGAAAACTTCTTTGCAGGATGTAAGGAAGCACTTTTTTAGTGTAAGAGTAGTTGATAATTGGAATTCGCTAAGTGAGGAGGTAGTTAATGCTAACTCAATCCATAGTTTTAAGGACAGGTATGATAAGTATCACTAAGTAGAAAATGGAACCGATCAGGAGACGGGAAGATACAAGCTTTGGGCTCTTTCCCGTAAGCACAATTAGGTAATCATAATTATGTAATATCACACACACACACTTCAGGCACATGGACAAGGAAATGTTCACAAATATTTACATAACCTATGTGAGGCCTAAACTTGAATATGCATCCCCCTTTTGGAATCCGCTCTTGAAACAGCATGTAGCTAAGCTTGAAAAAGTTCAAAGACTTGCCGCAAAACTGGTTCCAGAAATACACAATTTCAGTTATGATAAGAGGCTGATGGATTTAGACTTACCATCACTCGAAGCTAGAAGATTGAGGGGAGATATGGTGACAGTCTTTAAATTCCTTCCTGGTTGTGATAGAGTGGATAGGGATCGATATTTTGATATGGCTGGCACAAGACTAGAGGTCATCGTTTGGAGCTTCGTAAGAAAACTTCTTTGCAGGATGTAAGGAAGCTTTTTTTTTAGTGTAAGAGTAGTTGAGAAGTGGAATTCGCTAAGTGAGGAGGTAGATGATGCTAACTCAATCCATAGTTTTAAGGACAGGTATGATAAGTACCTCTAAGTAGAAAATGAATCCGATCAGGAGACGGGAAGATACAAGCTTTGGGCTCTTTCCCGTAAGCACAATTAGGTAATCACACACACACACACACACACACACACACACACACACACACACACACACACACACACACACTCAGACAAACACAGAATCTGTAAATTCATTGAAGAATATGTTTGAAGATGATGCATAGATTGTGAAGAAAGTAAGAAACAAGAACAATGGTAGAGATCTTCAGGAAGATCTAAATAGTCTGGGTGAGTGGTCAGAAAAGTGGCTAATGATATTCAATACCTCAAAATGTAAGGTAATAAGACTGGGTACAAGTGCAAGAAGGCCCAAGATTGACTGCTCAATGGCAGGAGTACAACTTCAAGAGACAGAGAATGAGAGATCTAGGAGTAAACATACAGGCCGATTTGTCTTCAGAAATGCATATAAATGGCATAGTAAGGGCAGCATGTGCTTTCTTATCAAATGTAAGGGTAGCCTTCAGGCACATGGACAAGGAAATGTTCAGAAATATTTATGTAACCTATGTGAGGCCAAAGCTTGAATATGCTGCCCCCTTTTGGAATCCCTACTTGAAAAAGCATGTAGCTTAGCTAGAAAAAGTTCAAAGACATACCACGAAACTGGTGCCAGAAATACGCAATCTCAGTTATGATGAGAGGCTGATGGATTTAGACTTACCATCGCTCGAAGCTAGAAAATTGAGGGGGGATATGGTGACAGTCTTTAAATTCCTTCATGGTTATGATAGAGTGAATAGGGATCGATATTTTGATATGGCTGGCACTAGACTAGAGGTCATCGTTTGATGCTTCGTAAGAAAACTTCCTTGCAGGATGTAAGGAAGCACTTTTTTAGTGTAAGAGTAGTTGATAATTGGAATTCGCTAAGTGAGGAGGTATTTAATGCTAACTCAATCCTTAGTTTTATGGACAGGTATGATAAGTATCACTAAGTAGAAAATGAAATTGATCAGGAGACGGGAAGATACGAGCTTTGGGATCTTTCCCGTAAGCACAATTAGGTAATCATAATTATGTAATATCACACACACACACGAACAAGGAAATGTTCGCAAATATTTATATAACCTATGTGAGGCCAACACCTGAACACACAAACTTCTAGCTTCGAGTGATGGTAAGTCTAATTCCCTCAGCCTCTCATCATAACTGAGAAATACGCAATCTCAGTTATGATGAGAGGCTGAGGGAATTAGACTTACCATCACTCGAAGCTAGAATTTGAGAGGGGATAAGGTAACAGTCTTTAAATTCCTTCATGGTTATGATAGATTGGATAGGGATCGATATTTTGATATGGCTGGCACCAGAACTAGAGGTCATAGTTTGAAGCTTCGTAAGAAAACTTCTTTGCAGGATGTAAGGAAATACTTTTTCAGTGTAAGAGTACTTGATAATTGGAATTCGCTAAGCGAAGAGGTAGTCAATGCTATCTCAATCCATAGTTTTAAGGAGAGGTATGATAAGTATCACTAAGTAGAAAATGGAACTGATCAGGAGACTTGAAGATATGAGCTTTGGGCTCTTTCCCGTAAACACAATTGGGTAATTACACAGTGTGTGACCCTGATTCACAAATTTAATCCATTCCCAAAACCTGTTTGTGGGATTGTTTGTTTGTGGTTTTGATTCATTTTTCCCATTGAATTGCATGTTAATTCAATTAATCCATTCCTGGTCACAATATATGTTCATTTTAAAATTTTTCTAATCAGTGAAAACATGAAATATAATAAAGGTTATATGCATTTTATCTGTAAAAGGAAAATTACACTAATAATAGAAAGGAATTCTACTCTACTATTATAAAACACTTTACAGTACTGTATTTACCTTTGTGGATGATTGATGCTGGCATACGTGGATGGTGGTGGAAGAGGAGGAGGAGGGGGACTAATTTTTGGGAGGAGAGCCCCGTTCCATTGTAACGTTAGGGAACTCTTCCGGTACAGGCTGTATTTCTGGTGCTTTCTCTCTCTTCTTTTTTCTTTTGATAGCGGCTTCCCTGCCTGCTGGCACAAGGGAATGATTGAGAGAAATTTGGTAAATGACAATGCAATGAATATTTTTAGAAAATTTTACCAAATAAGTTCCTATTTGGTAAAATTTTCTAAAAATATTCATTGCATTGTCATTTACCATGTTCACTACTCTAATGCCCAGAGTTTTATCTGGGTGATGATTCTCAATAAAATCCTGCATATCATTCTACTTACTAAAAATTTCTTTAAATTCTTCACTGGACACCTTTACCCTCTCATCCCCCTTCTCCGCTGACTGCTCCTCTTGGAGAATCTTCACCTGTTCATGTTGCAACTCAATTAATTCATCTGTGGTAAGTTCTTTATGGTCATCCACCAGCTCCTCCACATCCTCCTCATTGACCTCCAAGCCCAAACTTTTGCCCGTGGCCACAATTTCACTCACAATTTGAATATCTGAATCTTGTTGAAGCCTTCAAAGTCTCTATCAGTCACACAACCTGGCCAAAGTTTCCTCCAGGCGGAGTTCAGCGTGCGATATGAGACCACCTTCCATGCTTTTTCAATGAGACCAATGTAGTTTAGGATATTAAAAGTGGTCTTTCCAGAAATCACAAAGGGTCAAATGTGTGTCATTGGTGACCTGGAAAAACCTGGCAAAAAGACCCTTCATATACAACTTCTTAAGATTGGAAATTGCCTTCTGGTCCATTGGCTGGAGGATAGGAGTGGTGTTGGGAGGCAGAAATTTGACTTTATGAAGTGGTACTATATAGCAAGATGATATTCCACACCTGGAGAGTGAGCAGGAGCATTCTCATTTATGAGGCACTTAAGGGGCAAATAATTTTCCTCAAGATATTTCTTCACTGCTGGCGCAGACACTTCAATCAACCACTCTAGGATCAAAATCCGCATGATCCAAGCCTTTGGATTTGACCTCCACATTACCGGAAGGCTAACCTTCAACACGTTATTGAGCTAAAAAACACTCGGCTTTTCTGAGTGGTAAACTAAAAGATGCTTGATCTTACTGTCCCCACTAGCATTAGCACACACAAAAAGTGTAAGCCTGTCTTTCATTGGTTTGTGGCCAGGCATTGACTTCTTCTCTTTGGTTATATAGGTTTTTTGGGGCATTTTCTTCCAAAGAGTCTCGTTTCATCACAGTTAAAAACTTGTTGCGGGATATAACCTTCACTCGATAAAATTAGTGAATTCCTTCACATGAGAATTCGCTGCCTTTTGGTTGGAACTACCCGCCTCTCCATGTCTAATGATGCTATAAATCCCAGTTCATCGATGAAAGTGTTCAAACCAGCTTCTGCTGGCTGTAAATTCATCAAGTTACGCGCCACTAGAACTCAGAGAGTTCGCTACTAAATCATTGTGGATTTACAAAGCCTTAGCACATATTATGGCCTCGCTAATACTATCTCCAATCAATTGTTTTTCATTTATCCACACCAACAATAACTTTTCTACCTCTTGTATTAACTGTGACCTTTTCTTCATTAATATATTTACTCCCTTAGCCACGTCAGCTGCCTTATAGATCTTTTTATTCTTTAAAATATTACAGATAGTCAATTTTGCCATGCAATACTGCGTGGCGAGATCAGACACACAAACACCATTTTCATGCTTAGAAATTATTTCTTTCTTCGTTTCCACTGTTATGCATATAGGGTGTTTGACGCCACTGTCACTAACACACTTCACTTTCTTAGGAGACATAATGAGGGCTACTGTAAAGTAAAGGCAAAATACTCGAAAAGTACAAAGCAAGAACAATGAACAGAGCACAAATGAGATTTTTAAGTAATTTTCTCTATACACCAGTAAGATTTTATAAACATATTCTCTATTCAATAGTATGGTTTTATAGCCATATTCTTTATACATATGTAATGATTTTAGCCATCTTCTCTATAGCTATATAAGATTTTATAGCCATATTCTATATACTTTTATAAAATTTTATGGCCATCTTCTCTATTAATTTTTTTGAGTTTATAGCCATCTCTTTTACTTTCAGGCAGAGGCATGCAAGTCTGTTGATTATGCTTTTAAAAAATGTGTCAGTGGTTTCATGTATGCTGAAATTAAATACGACGGTGAACGAGTTCAAGTTCATAAACAGGGAAACAAGTTTATGTATTTTTCAAGATCCTTGAAACCAGTTATGCCACACAAGGTACTGTAACAATTCAGATGATCTTTGAAGTATTTTATTGTAATTGTAAAAACGTTACTAGTAATATTGAAAGCTATACTGAGGTAAGAACTAATTTTATTTTAGTTAGCCTTTGAAATATGCTAATGTTATTGTAATAACATTGCTAAAATTAAAATTCAAATCTATTCTATAAAACAAGACTTATTTATATGTTGGTTAATCTTTGTAGGTTGTTACTGTAAACACTGTAACATTGGTAGTTACATTAAAATCCATACCAAAATAGATTTAGTGATGTTTCTAGTTAAGTTTATCTTTTGTACTCTGATATTCTTATCTTTTTTTATAGGTTAATCATTTCAAGGAATATATTCCAAAGGCTTTCCCCTTTGGCGAAGATCTTATACTTGATGCAGAGGTATTGATGATAGATACCAAAACTGGAAACCCTCTTCCTTTTGGAACACTTGGTATTCACAAGGTTTGGGGGCTTTTTGTTTGTTTTTTATTATTATTTATTTTGAGGTACCCATTGCTTTTAGCATATGATGTTCACAAGGTTAGATAACTTATTTGTATGTTTTTTTATTTAAGTTTATAATAGATTTCGAAATAAATCATATTTGTAGAGAATATTAGCACATAGATATAATTATTAGGAATTACTCATGTAGGGAAAGCTTTTTATAATTTGACGTGAATCTCTAGTACTACTTTTTATGAATCATTTGTTAACAGACTGCTAATACAGTACTAAATTATATGACTAAATGCATATATCACATGAAATGATGTATACAGTTCAAGGCTCTGTACCCATAACCAGCCTTGAATTCTTGAAGGTTTTGTATATGATGTATACTCTTTAAGACATAATTACAAGTCTTGGAAATCAGTTACCCTTTACCTCTTCTGTGGTTGTGTGTGGTGCAGTCGTCCATAATATGTTTCCTGGGATGCTTTCAAAGTCTCTGGCTAGAAGGAGTCTTCAAGAAAGTCATTTCTCTGTGTAGAAATTACTGTGTTGTTGTGTGTGTTGTTTTGAGAATTGAGGTTATGGCCTTGGTGACCAAAGCCTCTCTTAGGTTTTCATGCCCTGTGAGGGGCAGGGGTTGGTTGTGGAAGGTTGGCTTCAATTTTGCTGTTCTGCTTAAAAGTTTCTTGGTGTACTCTTCTGATTTGCTGCTCCAGATGGTTGACCTACACCAAAGATGCTGCCACTCCAGGTCCTTTCTTTTCTTTTGTGCCCTCTACTCATGTATTTCTCAGTGGAATTTGACTCCCTTTCCTCTTTTGGATTTCTTTAATATCTAGTTTCATTTTTTGGGATTTTCTCCTTTGCTTGGAAAGAAAGGAACATGTACCATTCCAATGTGATTTTTCATAATTATATTTACATTTCTTGTCCTTGGTGTTTTTTTAGCCTCTCTTGTGTTAATTGACTGCCTTCCATTTATTCCTGATGCTGTTTTGTCTTAATTCGGATTTGTCCCTTGTGTTGTTGTGTTCTCTAAGCTGCTTGGCCTAACAGCCCTTAGTTCCTAAGGAAGGCCTCTGCCACGGGGTGTCCCACAGAGTTCTTAGGGAGTGTATTTTGTGTAGTCGTCATATGTTCTTGTAAGTAGTGAAGTCTTCCATGACATGTGTGTTTGTATGAGATGATGTGTTTCATCCCAGCCAAGCATCATTTACCGAGTTGTCTAGCCTCTTCTGATTGCTTAGATAGGCCAAGTAGTGCACTCATCTCAACCTGGCCAGGTGGGCACTGCCTTGATGGTGAGTAATGATATTTTGTTGGGATCACTTGTGTGTACATTGCAAAGTGCACATTGTGCGCATTGTTGTGAATTTTTTCTTGTGCTGCTCCAGCCTCTTAGCTCTTCTCTTATTGAGGGTTGAAACTATATTGTACATCTAATTGCATGTGTATATTATGAACTTTGATTTGCATGATGCAGGTTTTCTTCTCATTATGGATGTATGCCAGTAGGGCATCTGTCGCCCCTTGCTAGTGGTTAATATTTGCCTTGTTGCAGTTACCCTGAAGTTTTGCAAGAATCTGGATGTGTGTTGTTGGAAGTTCTCGGTGATATGAGAGAGACTTGTCTTTGCTATAGGTTATGCCTTTTATGCAGTTAAGTCATAATTTTTCCTATCAGTCTTTGTTTTACCCTTTGCTCTAGGGATTGTGGGCCCTCTTTTTTTTTTTTTTTTTTTTTTTTTAAGGGATTTATTCAAACTTTCCTACATATACATGATATTTCTTGCATGCTTCCGAAGTTAATAACATATCACCGTCATTGTACCTTATGATTTGATTTCTTTCTCTTCTTTCCTCTTGGGTCTTATGAGCTGCTGTATTGATTACTCCTATTTGCTGTATCTGCCTGATTTATTTTGATCGTCACTTTCTCTTTGGGGTATCACACGGCCTTTGCGCTGTGGGTCAGCTGTGATATTTTTCTCTTTGTGAGGGCTACTTTAGGGTCCGTCCCCATATCCTCGCATTTACTGGGGGACCCGGTTCTTAGTTTTCCCCCCTATTTTATATTTGGATGCTTTTAGAAAGACTAGTTCTCTAAGGAGAACTAGTGTTATAAAGTTCATGTGCATTTCATGACTAAATGTTATTTGCTTAGAAAGTCTCCATGCTGTATTAGTTCTTTTAGAAAATTGTTTCTCTACTTTTTTCTGTGCTCTTATCACTTTTAAAACATCTATCAAGATGAACTTCTGGCAAGATATGCTTTCTAATATGAAGATAAACTGCAAGGGATGATATAAACAGATTAAGAAATAGGATAGCAAACCCAGTGACATAATGTTCTCTTGTAAAAGTCACAAAACCCTATCCTAAGGAACTAGTATGATAAAGTTCACGTGCTTTTTGTGAATAAGTGCTATCTGCATAAAAAGTCTCCATGCTGGATTTGTGATTTAGGAATATTGTTGTTTCTTCTTTTTCAGTGCTTGTATCAATTTTAAACATCTTGCAACATGAATTTCTTGCCAGATAACCTCTACAATGATATTTCTAATATGAAGACGAACTGCTGAGGATATTACAGACAGATTATGATTAGTAGGTTGGCCATGGCACCAGCCGCCCGTTGAAAGACTACGACTGAAGGTATTAGGATACAACTAGGACTGGTCCAGACAGTTCCGGGTTGGGTCTTCCTTCAGGACGGTTGTTTTGCTCATACCTACATCTGCACTGAATATTCTGGTGTATTCATTACACATCTCTTGCTATTCCATTATATTTGACAAGTCACAACACTTCCCACATCTGTCTCTTTTTCTCTTTTCTCCTCATATTTGTTATTATATAGGGGTGCGAAGAATCTCCAGGGATTGTGTTGACTCCACTATTGGCTTGGGGGCAGACAGGCCTGGTGGTAGTATTGGTTCTGGCCTCAACCTTGCACCTCCCAATAGATCTGCTTCTTTCACTCTTCACTATTCTAACATTCGTGGGCTGAACTCTGATCTTTCGTCTGTGGAAGAGCACTTAGGTATTTTCCTCCCTAACCTCCTCCTCGTACCTGAAGCCCAGCTGTCTATACATGCTTCCACTGACCCATCTCAAATCTCTTACTATAATCTGTATACTCGTTTTTGTTCCAAAGGTGGGGTCTGTGCCTACTGCGAGGCTCATGGACCTTGAATCTCGTGACTTTGATATTCTCTGGCTAAAAGTCTATCTCTCCACTACCACTATTTTCCTTTGCTTCTGCTACTGTTCTCCAAACTCCACCGAGTTTGTGTTTTTCTTTGAATATCTGTCCTTGTGCCATGAGTCCTTGCTATCTTTTCACCCACATGCCGAAGTTCTCTACATTGGAGACTTCAATGTACACCACAGCGAGTGGCTTCATTCTTCTCACACTGATGTGGGAGGAAGTGAGGCCCTTGCCTTCTTTATTACTCACGATCTGGAGCACATTATCAAACATCCTACTCGCGTTCCTAATCGTCATGAACATGCAGCAAACACTTTTAACCTATTTCTTACTTCTAACCCTTCAAACTACTCTTAGTCTTTGCTTTCCCCTCTCGGTATCTCCGACCACTCCATGATCTCAATCTCTTCCATTTTTGCTCCCCCTCCACCAATCCCTCCTACTCAGTGCTGCCTTTGGCACTTTGAGTGTACCAAGCATGAAAATTTGCGTAACTTCCTCTTTGACTTCCCATGGGATGGCTACTGCTTTAGGTCCCGCAACCCTTATCAGGTATCTCTAAAATTTGCCGAGATCGTGACAGCGGGTATGGAGGCGTACATCCCCTCTTCTACATTAAAGGACAAGTATGATAAGTATCACCTAGTACAAAATGGAACCAATCAGGAGACGGGAAGTTATAAGCTTGGGGCTCTTTCCCATAAGTACAATTAGGAATTACACACACACACATGCACACACACACACCAGTTGGAAAGAGTGACCACTGTGTGTTGTTGATGGAGTATATCATTGAAGATATTCTGCCTGAGAGTAGAGGCACTGAGGACATGAGGAGAAACTATCCAAAAGGAGATTACATCAAAATGAATGAGCTTTTTGCAGTTATTGACTGAAGAACCTTATTTTACAACAAATCTGTACAAGAAATGTATGACATCTTTTGTGAGAACTATGGAAAGATAGTAGTTTGCTGCATACCTTTCACCAAAGTAGGTGTAATTCATACCAGAGAGAAATGGTTCGATAATGAGTGTAAAAGAGCTAAGGAGTGGAGAGACAAATGCTGGAAAAGGTATAGGAGGAGAAAAAACATAAATGCTTGGCAAACCTACAAAAGAGCAAGAAATGACTACCTAAGTAAAAGAAGAGAGGCAGAGAGAGACTATGAGAGGGACATCACCAGGAAGGCTAAAGAAAATCCCAAGCTTTTCCACACCACAGCTTTATCAGAGGAAAACTGAAGGTAAAAGAACAGGTTTTAAGGCTTAAGAGAGAGGATGGAAGCATCACTGAGTCGGATGAAGAGATCTGCAAAGAATTGAACAAGGAGTTTCAGTCAATATTTACAGTAGAAAATACCTCACCCCCTCAGATTGCAGAGATAGAAGCTCAAGGGCCGTTAATTAGAGAATATTAACCTTACAGCCACAGAGGTATGCAAGGCGCTGATGGAGTTAGATGTTCATAAAGCTACAGGTCCTGATGACATATCCCCTCATGTACTTAAAAAATGTGCAAACTCAATATCAGTGGCACTAAGTATCATATTTAAAAGTCACTGGAGTCAGGGGACATTCCAAGATGCTGGAAACAAGCAAACGTGATACCTATCTTCAAAAAGGGAAGGAGGGACACGGCTCTGAACTATAGACCAGTTTCCTTGACCAGCATAGTTTGCAAAGTTATGGAGAAACTACTAAGGAAACATATATCTCTTCACTTGGAATCCTTCAACTTTTTGTCAGTGAGGCAACATGGCTTCAGAGAAGGTAGATTAACAGTAACAAACTTATTAGCATTTTATGATGAGGTAAACCGAATCTTACAGGGAAGAGAGGGCTGGGCAGATTGCATATTCCTAGACTTCCAGAAAGCGTTTGACACTGTTCCACATGGGAGACTTATTAGGAAGCTGCAAGCAATGGCTAGAATAGGTGGAAATGTCTTGGAATGGATAAAAACTTACTTAAAAGGAAGGGAACAGAGGGTTAGAGTAAGACATTCAGTGTCTGAATAGAGAAGAGTTAGTAGTGGGGTTCCACAGGGTTCAGTTTTAGGGACACTTTTGTTCCTTGTATATGTAAATGACCTACCATAGTCTGTAAATTCATTAATGAATGTGTTTGCAGATGATGCAAAGATTGTGAAGAAAGTAAGAAACGAGAACAATGATAGAGAACTTCAGGAAGATCTAAATAGTCTGCATGAGTGGTTAGAAAAGTGGCTAATGAAAGTCAATACTTCAAAATGTAAGGTAATGAGAATGGGTACAAGTGCAAGAAGGCCCAAGCTTGACTACTCGGTGGCTGGAGTACAACTTCAAGAGACAGAAAATGAGAGAGATCTAGGAGTAAACATACTGGCAGATTTGTCTCCAGAAATACATATAAATGGCATAGTAAGGGCAGCATATGCATTCTTATCAAATGTAAGGGTAGCCTTCAGGCACATGGACAAGGAAATGTTCAGAAATATTTATGTAACCTTTGTGAGGCCAAAACTCGAATATGCAGCCCCCTTTTGGAATCTGCACTTGAAAAGGCACATAGCTAAGCTTGAAAAAGTTCAAAGACATGCCACAAAACTGGTGCCAGAAATACGCAATCTCGGTTATGATGAGAGGCTGAGGGAATTAGACTTACCATCACTCGAAGCTAGAAGATCGAGGGGGGATATGTTGACAGTCTTTAAATTCTTTCATGGTTATGATAGAGTGCATAGGGATCGATATTTTGATATGGCAGGCTCTAGAACTAGAGGTCACAGTTTGAAGCTTCGTAAGAAAACTTCTTTGCAGGATGTAAGGAAATACTTTTTCAGTATAAGAGGTGTTGATAATTGGAATTGGCTAAGCGAGGAGGTAGTTAATGCTATCTCAATCAATAGTTTTAAGGACAGGTATGATGAGTATCACTAAGTATAAAATGGAACCGATCAGGAGACGGGAAGATACGAGCTTTGGGCTCTTTCCCGTAAACACAATTAGGTAATCACAATTAGGTAATCACACACACACACACACACACACACACACACACACACACACACACACACACACACCTCTCTCTCTCTCTCTCTCTCTCTCTCTCTCTCTCTCTCTCTCTCTCTCTCTCTCTCTCTCTCTCTCTCTCTCTCTCTCTCTCTCTCTCTCTCTCTCTCTCTCTCTCTGTGCAAGCAAATAAACAAACATTTATTTTCATTTTTGTACAATGGTTATTCTTCTAAAAGTAAAAGTAACTTACAAGTAGACATATAATTGAACTAATGAGTAAGAGGGTAATTCATTCAGTTAAATTAAATGTAGCTTTCCTAGAAAATAAGTAATGCTGTAATAAAAATGTTAATAATAGAGTAGTAATAATAACACTCGATACAGTATCGTTATTATCGGCATCATTACCATATTTGTTTTCCTTACAATGAGAATA
The DNA here is from genome assembly GCA_037179515.1 of Halocaridina rubra. Taxonomy (NCBI): domain Eukaryota; kingdom Metazoa; phylum Arthropoda; class Malacostraca; order Decapoda; family Atyidae; genus Halocaridina; species Halocaridina rubra. The sequence goes on along the minus strand of JAXCGZ010015566.1, from coordinate 2,349 downwards.
ATTAGTTCTTAACTTAGAGAACAGAAAAGTCGATATCAGCTTACATATAGAGAGGTTAGTGTTAAGGGAAATTGCATTAAATCATTGAGTTTTGTTTATGTGTGAGCAGCAACTATTTGTCCAAAAGAAAACTATATAGTTTGCCTTTGAAAGCTGTGCAGGAGGATGCATTTTTAAGATGCTCTGGAATATTGTTCCAGAGAGTTGGGCTCTTTCCCGTAAACACAATTAGGTAATCACACACACGCTCACACACACACACACACACACACACACAAACTTTGTGTGTGTGTTTGATTACCGATTTGGTAATCACACACATACACACACAGTTACTTATGTCACATAAGAATTTCTTATATACTACCAATATGTCAATGTCATTTATCTTTGTGTCAATATTTAGTAAAGAAGGATGATGGTGGCTTTACATATTATACCATTGGTTAGGGTTTTGCCTGGTCAAACTATATTTTAGCTTCTACTTTTTCCATTGATTGTTGTTGAATAGCTGCTTTTAAACTGTAGTTGGTATTAATGCATTAATAGCTTTTATTCCAGTTTCTCAGTGGCTATAGTAGTAGAGAGTTCACTTCTTTTATTTTTTCCTCCTACATATTTATTCGTCAACATTAAGCTTTGCCACAGCTAATCAATTTTCTCCATTTCACCCTTTCCTCTGCTTCCTTTTCCATCACACTACACAACCTCATGTATTCCCTCACCTTCCACTCGTCTGGCAGCTTCATTATCAGCATCCTTCTCCCAACATACACCTCATCCCTCTTCAACACATGCCCAAACCATCTAAATTTTGCCTCTTTCACTTTCTCCCCAAGCCATCCTACCTCTGCTAATATACTAATGCTTCATCCTGTCCTTCCTTGTCACACCCAAAGAAAACCTTCCCAGATTTATTCTTTAACTTTGTTTCAGAAAGCAGAGTTCCAAGATGCAAGTGTTTGTCTCTTTGTATTTGACTGCATTCATTACAATGGGGAGGACCTTATGGATAAGTAAGTGGTTCCTATGCTATTACAATTGCTCTTAATTATTTTAACTGATATATATTACTGTAAACTAACTGATATTTTTCCATTCTTTCCATCTCTCTTACTCTTCTTTTTTATTATAAGATTGGTGGATTCTGTCCAAGTGAGGAATTTAGCATCCAATGCCTCCAGTAATTCTTTGATTCTTTCTTACTCTGTATTCTCATCTTGCCTCCTCTTTAGGTGGGGGACAAGCAAACTACCTCAGTGTTTCCCTGTTTGTCATACAAATCAACTATATGGAGCATAGCAAGGAGTCAGGGAATCCCCTCTTTCATATTTTACTCACGTAATGAGTCAAGATTTCTCTTTGACTTAATCACCCCCTGAAAGGGGGATTATGGCTTGCAAATAGTACTAGGTTAATTCTAAGTCACTCCCAATTGGTAAATAAATTCTCTCTCTGAGGCATTATATGCAGTACATCAGCTGAGAGTGTGAATGTTGTGATTTATAATTTACATTCCCTTAAATCCCTAACAGTTTGCTTGATTGGCCATGATTGCCAGTTTAGATTAAATTAGTTGGGTTTTAGATCTCAAAGTAACAGTATTTAGATGAAGAAAATAACCCTGAGTTAATAAATTCTCATTCAAGTAGTCGCCGTGGCTCAGTCGGTAGCGTCTCCGACTCTGAGGCGTCAGGTCGAAGGTTCGCGCCCCGTCACGGTCTGAGGTTAGCAAAGGCATGCACTCAGCGTAAGGATTACATCTGCCAAAACAAGTCCTTCGCAAGAAGGCAACCGTCCTAGCCCTTGGTTGATAAGGAGTCCGTGACGTAAAACCGGAACTAATAAATTCTCATTCAAAACTCAAGTGTGGTAATATCAACTTTATTGTCAAATAGCATACTGTATTATTAGAATTTTAAATTTTTTATGGCTAGAGCTCATTACAGGTAAAACATTTAGAAATTTTTTTTTTTTATGAGTGTGACTCCAGAACAGGCATTCATCATGCGGGCATGATGAAAACATTAAGACAAAGAAAGAGTAGAAGGTTAAGGACAAGACAAAAATAAGGGAATAATACACAATAGGATAAGGACAGGCTGAAAGAATAGTTGAAGTACTGGGGACCTAGAGATATGGCAGGATTAGGCCCTGAAATGACGATAGATCTGCCTTTTGAAGAAGATAGGTTATAAGAATTAGGGAAAACGTAAGGAAAATGGAGGGTTCCAGAGTCTAAAGGTAGATAGGAAGAAGCCCCTCGATGCATTGACCAATCCAGGGCTATAAATCTCCACACAGTATATGTGAGATGAATTCGCTTGGTGAGTGTTACGTGACCTCGGC
>JAXCGZ010015565.1:62500-65277 GCA_037179515.1 Halocaridina rubra | reverse complement strand
GGACGATACAGCAATACCAACACTAGGATAAGTCATACTTACAAACAAAACAGAGAAAGAAGGGATTATGATTATGTGCAAAGTCAAAGATATGGATGTTATAATTGTGGTGAGTTCAATCACCGCCAATCAAATTGTAGATTTGATCATAAAGTTAAATGTAATGTATGTCATGAATATGGTCATAAGAGTAGATTATGTAAAAATAATGATTATTAGAATCATGGCCAAGAAGACAGTGCCGATGTGAAAGTTACTTGTAAATATAATGATAGATTATCTGTCGTACATATAAATGCACAATCTCTGTTATCCCATATACTAGAAATTGAACATATGCTTGTACAAGAAAATATTGATGTTCTTTGCATTAGCGAATCATGGCTGTATCCGTCAATTAATAATGCATTTATTAATATTCCTTCATATAATATTTATCGCTACGACAGTGGTAGAGGTGGAGGTGTATGTTTATTTGTTAAAAATTATTTGAAGGCCACTGAACTAAATCTTGAAACTGAGAAGCACGAAGGAGTGGAAGATAAATGGATCTCTGTCCAACATAAAAAGTTTCCTTCTATTATCATAGGCTGCGTGTACCGCCACCCCAAAGCCCCGGTAACCTCTTTTAGCTATATTTTGGACGTTTTTAAGGAAATAATTTTAAAAAACAAACCAGTTTTTATATATGGCGATTTTAATGATGATCAACTAAAAAGAGAAAATAAAATGAGTAGACTTATTAAGAATTTAAATCTAGAACAGATTATAAATAAACCAACTAGAATCACTCCCACTTCAGTTTCCCAAATCGATCTAGTAATAACAAACTCCAAACATATGATAACTAAGTGTGACGTAATGCCAAGCCCTATAGCAGACCACGAGGAAATTGTAACGTCCCTAAATATTCGCAAACCAAAGAGACAACCAATCTTTAAAACATTCAGATGCTTAAGAAATTATTCACAAGAATTACTTTGTAGTTTACTTATGAATGAAGTACATAAATTAAATGAAATTCTATATACCGATAATATAAACATACAAGTAAAAATTCTAACCAGTGTCTTATCATCATGTATAGATCGATGTGCACCACTCGTGACAAGAGAAATATTTCGTCCCCCCGCTCCTTGGATAACAGATGACATAAAAAACATGATGAAAGAAAGAGACAAACTACAAAATGAAGTAAAACTACAAAGAGATAATATCCCTTTAAGAGAAAAGTTTACAGAGCATAAGAAACAAGTAAAATCATTATTAAGTAACAGTAAGAAACAGTATTACAAAAATGAATTTCAAAACGCTAAAGGCAATATCTCTGATACATGGAAAATTGCTAAAACCATGCTTTCCAATAACTGTAATAAAAGTAGTAACATATCAATTATACCCGATGAGGTAGATGTAAGTGCTAAAGCAGAAGAGTTCAATAATTTTTTCGCTGAAGTGGGGAAAAAACCTTTGAAAAAACAAAAAAAGAAATAATAAATGAAATCAATAATAGTAATGATGGTAAAAATAATGATGATGGTAGTAGTAATAATAATAGTAATGTTGATAATGGTGTAAATAATAATGATGGTGGTAGTAATGGTAATGATAATAGTGATGATGGTAGTAATAATATAATAATGTTAATTTGGAAGAACATAGTGCATTCAATAGAAGTAATGATGTCTTTAACCCTACTACAGTAGATTGTAATACAGTAATCTTAGTAATAAAAAATCTGAAAGACTCTAATGCATATGGATCAGATGGAATTTGTTTTCGTTTTATTAGAGATTCATTATTTGTAATAGCATATTATCTGACGGTAATAATCAATACTTCCATAGTTACCAATATTTACCCAGATTTATGGAAAAATCCCCATGTAATTCCTGGTTTTAAAAATGGAAATCCTGACGACGTCTCTAACTATAGACCAATCTCTTTACTACCAATTTTATCAAAGATACTTGAAAAGATTGTTGCAAATCAGTTAAGTGAGTTTCTTGAAAAAAATAAACTTATTGCAAAAAGTCAACACGGTTTCAGGCCAAAATTATCAACTGAAACTGCCTTATTGAAAATATCAGATGAAATATACAAAAATATAGATAATAAGAAAATATCATTGCTACTACTACTCGATCTTTCTAAAGCTTTTGATAGTGTACACCATACCATCTTATTAGAAAAATGCAAAAAAATGAACATTGACCCAAGCTGGTTCGAGAACTATTTAAAAAACCGCTACCAGTCAGTCAGAATAAAAGATGTAGTTTCAAGTCGCAAGAAGGTATTGTTTGGGGTCCCTCAGGGATCGATCCTAGGACCTATACTTTTTCTAATATATGTAAACGATCTAGTAAAATATTTACCTAACTGTTATGTCATTCAATATGCTGACGATACTCAAATCTTAATTGAAGGAGAAATTAATGATTTAGAAAATATTATTCGTAGAGCAGAAGAAATTTTGTATATGGCTAAACGTTATTTTCTAAAAAATGGTCTGTTACTTAATGAAACTAAAACCCAATCTATTCTTATCGGATCCAGACAATTATTATCAGAAGTTGATGACAATCTTCATATAAATTTTAACGGTAATATCATTAAGCCAATGAACTCGGTAAAGAACCTAGGTGTCTATTTTGACCGTTACATGAATTTTGAAATGCATATAGATGAAATTTATAAAAAAGTAATGGGTACTCTAATATATCTAAATAGGGTAAAAGACTCATTTGAAACATCAACTCGTATAATAATTGTCCAGT
>JAXCGZ010015565.1:42500-55000 GCA_037179515.1 Halocaridina rubra | reverse complement strand
ATATATAGATAGAGAGATCGATCGATCGATCGATCGATCGATAGATAGATAGACAGATAGATAGATAGAGAGAGAGAGAGAGAGAGAGAGAGAGAGAGAGAGAGAGAGAGAGAGAGAGAGAGAGAGAGAGAGAGATTTCAATAAAAAAAAAATTAATATAATATGAAATATTGACTCAGCTGCAAAAAAAATAAATTTCATGACATTTTCCCCCTTGTGTAGGCTTAAGACGAAACACGTGTTACAAGCCGAGAGTGATGACAGTCAAATCTGAATTGAGCCTGTCACGTATGACTATTGAGCAGATGGAGTGATGCCACGTGTTATCTGTGGCACTTAAGATGGCACTTAGGGCAATATGACTTTTTTTGGTAAGGGAAAGGAATGGTGATAGGAAGGTGTTACGTAGGTGGACTAAGTGCTAGATTTTTTTTTTTTTTTTTACCTTCTTGAGTATTAAATTTCTTAGTTTTTTTTATATTTTATCTCTCTCTCTCTCTCTCTCTCTCTCTCTCTCTCTCTCTCTCTCTCTCTCTCTCTCTCTCTCTCTCTCTCTCTCTCTCTCTCTCTCTCTCTCTCTCTCTCATACACGTATATTGTAAGTATGTATGCAATAAGATGCCTCTCTCTCTCTGAAGCATTATTTGTATGAACTCATGTAATGTCTGACGCCTTGGCGCAATAAATTAATAAAATAATAATAATAATCTCTCTCTCTCTCTCTCTCTCTCTCTCTCTCTCTCTCTCTCTCTCTCTCTCCTCTCTCTCTCTCTCTCTCTCTCTCTCTCTTATACACGTATATAGTAAGTGTGTATACAATTAGAGACCAAACCGACCGTCTCTGTTTTAGACAAAACCGCATCGTAGAATACCATCTTCGTCGTATGTCTGTGTGTACAAAGCGAACACCAGCGCACCGAGTTCCGTTACATACTAATTGCGTCACGCGTATGTACATTAATCATATTACTTTGTTTATATTTTTTATTTGTTTCGTTATATTTTTATTTGTTTCGTCATTTGCGTATTTTGTTAAGCTTTAATACTTACTCTTCTCATCTGATAGTTATTTGTACTAAGAACTCAACACGCTTGAGAGCTCGTGAATACACACACACACACACACACACACACACACACACACACACACACACACACACACACACACACACACACACACACACACACACACACACACAAACTTACAGTTATTGACTGGAGAGCCTTATTTTACAACAAATCTGTACAAGAAATGTATGACATCTTTTGTGAGAAATATGGGAAGATAGTAGATTGCTGCATACCTGTCACCAAAGTAGGTGTAATTCATGCCAGAGAGAAATGGTTCGATAATGGGTGTAAAAGAGCTAAGGAGTGGAGAGACAAATGCTGGAAAAGGTATAGGAGGAGAAAGAACATAAATGCCTGGCAAACCTACAAAAGAGCAAGAAATGACTACCTAAGTAAAAGGAGAGAGGCAGAGAGAGATTATGAGAGGGACATCACCAGGAAGGCTAAAGAAAATCCCAAGCTTTTCCACAGCTTTATCAGAGGAAAACTGAAGGTAAAAGAACAGGTTTTAAGGCTAAAGAGAGCGGATGGAAGCATCACTGAGACGGACGAAGAGATCTGCAAAGAATTGAACAAGGAGTTTCAGTCAGTATTTACAGTAGAAAATACCCCACCCCCTCAGATTGCAGTGATAGAAGCTCAAGGGCCGGTATTAGAGAACATCAACCTTACAGCCACAGAGGTATGCAAAGCGCTGATGGATTTAGATGTTCATAAAGCTACAGGTCCTGATGACATATCCCCTCATGTGCTTAAAAAATGCGCAAACACAATATCAGTGGCACTAAGTATCATATTTAAGGAGTCACTGGAGTCAGGGGAGATTCCAAGATGCTGGAAACAAGCAAATGTGATACCTATCTTCAAAAAGGTAAGGAGGGATACGGCTCTGAACTATAGACCAGTTTCCTTGACCAGCATAGTTTGCAAAGTTATGGAGAAACTACTAAGGAAACATATCTCTCTTCACTTGGAATCCTTCAAGTTTTTGTCAGTGAGGCAACATGGCTTCAGAGAAGGAAGATCAACAGTAACAAACTTATTAGAATTTTATGATGAGGTAAGCCAAATCTTACAGGAAAGAGAGGGCTGGGCAGATTGCATATTCCTAGACTTCCAGAAAGCGTTTGACACTGTTCCACATGGGAGACTTATTAGGAAGCTGCAATCAATGGCTAGAATAGGTGGAAATGTGTTGGAATGGATAAAAACTTACTTAGAAGGAAGGGAACAGAGGGTTAGAGTAAGACAGTGTCTGAATGGAGAAGAGTTAGTAGTGGAGTTCCACAGGGTTCAGTTTTAGGGCCACTTTTGTTCCTTGTATATGTAAATGACCTACCAGAGTCTGTAAATTCATTCATGAATATGTTTGCAGATGATGCAAAGATTGTGAAGAAAGTAAAAAACGAGAACAATGGTAGAGAACTTCAGGAGGATCTAAATAATCTGCATGAGTGGTCAGAAAAGTGGCTAATGAAATTCAATACCTCAAAATGTAAGGTAATGAGAATGGGTACAAGTGCAAGAAGGCCCAAGCTTGATTACTCGGTGGCTGGAGTACAACTTCAAGAGACAGAAAATGAGAGAGATCTAGGAGTAAACATACTGGCAGATTTGTCTCCAGAAATACATATAAATGGCGTAGTAAGGGCAGCATATGCATTCTTATCAAATGTAAGGGTAGCCTTCAGGCACATGGACAAGGAAATGTTCAGAAATATTTATGTAACCTATGTGAGGCCAAAACTCGAATATGCAGCCCCCTTTTGGAATCCGCACTTGAAAAAGCACATAGCTAAGCTTGAAAAAGTTCAAAGACATGCCACGAAACTGGTGCCAGAAATACGCAATCTCGGTTATGATGAGAGGCTGAGGGAATTAGACTTGCCATCACTCGAAGCTAGAAGAGTAAGGGGGGATATGGTGACAGTCTTTAAATTCCTTCATGGTTATGATAGAGTGGATAGGGATCGATATTTCGATATGGCTGGCTCTAGAACTAGAGGTCATAGTTTGAAGCTTCGTAAGAAAACTTCTTTGCAGGATGTAAGGAAATACTTTTTCAGTGTAAGAGTAGTTGATAATTGGAATTGGCTAAGCGAGGAGGTAGTTAATGCTATCTCAATCCATAGTTTTAAGGACAGGTACGATAAGTATCACTAAGTCTAAAATGGAACCGATCAGGAGACGGAAAGATACGAGCTTTGGGCTCTTTCCCGTAAACACAATTAGGTAATCACAATTAGGTAATCACACACACACACACACATAAGCACACGCACGTGCGAATGCTTTATATTAGTATATTGACATTTGCATTCCGAAATGCTATCAAAGAAGAAAGGAGGAGGCAATTAACCAGACAGTAGAAAATAAATAATGTATTAAATAAGCCACCTCTCTCTCTCTCTCTCTCTCTCTCTCTCTCTCTCTCTCTCTCTCTCTCTCTCTCTCTCTCTCTCTCTTTCTTCTTTCTTGAAAGTAGAATTAAGAAGTAAGTTTGATTTTAAAGCCATGGTAAATGACGTAGTAGTATTAGCAGTAGTAGTAGTAATAGTAGCAGTAGTAGTAGTAATAGTAGTAGTAGCAATAGTAGTATTAGTAGCAGTAGTCGAACTGGTAACAAATTCCATATTGAAAACGAACATTAATAACGATTCTTAGAATTACGGCGTGCGTCAAAATGAAATAACTTCCGTAAAGTTTAAAAAAAAATCTTAGGTTGTCTCGCCACAAAAGAACGGTATTGTGGGGAGAGAGAGAGAGAGAGAGAGAGAGAGAGAGAGAGAGAGAGAGAGAGAGAGAGAGAGAGAGAGAGAGAGAGAGAGAGAGAGACGTATAGTTTAGTATCTAGTTAGCAATGTAGCTAACTAGATACCTAAATAGCTAGACAAGTAAATAGAGAACCATTGTTAACTTGGTGGATAAATAGCTAGATAGATAGAGTGATAAAGTGCGCAGTATTTTGGGAATGACAAGAAGGGGGAAGCCACAGCGCCAGTTGGATAGATAAATAGATAGATAGATATATAGATAGATAGAGCATGAGATAGATAGATAGATAGACAGAGAGAGAGAGAGAGAGAGAGAGAGAGAGAGAGAGAGAGAGAGAGAGGTGCTTAGACGTTCAAAGAAATAGTGAATCTGGCAAATAGATAGATAGATAGACATGGTTTGAGAGAGAGAGAGAGAGAGAGAGAGAGAGAGAGAGAGAGAGAGAGAGAGAGAGAGAGAGAGAGAGAGAGAGAGAGATGCTTATGCGTTAAAGCAAAAAGTAAAGCTGGCATATATATATATATATATATATATATATATATATATATATATATATATATATATATATATATATATATATATATATATATATATATATAGAGAGAGAGAGAGAGAGAGAGAGAGAGAGAGAGAGAGAGAGAGAGAGAGAGAGTCTTCAGACAGACGAAGCATATGTATTGGAGGGAGGGGGGTAAAGAGTGAGGCAATGACCCTATATTTAGATGAAGTGCCTTGGCTTTCCTTGTTGCCGATGCCAACCCGTGGCACCATGACTGTTTGGCTCTCCTACCGCTATCTCCACCACCGACACCACCACTGCAGCCGCCACCATTACCTTTATGAAATAAAACTATATTCTCTGTCCTGCTGGAAAAGGTTATCATTACGGATGTTTTATTTCAACATCACTAGCACTGTTGCTGTTACTGTAGACACGAGCTACCTTTTCTTTTCTGCTCGAAGAAGTTGTCATCAAGACTGTTTTATTCCCATCACCCTTACCTTAATTAGTGCCTCTTAAAAACTGAATGTACCTCCTCTCTTCGGCTCGAAAAGATTATCAATTTGTTATCATGTCTGTGACTTGGAATATACGATTGTAAGAGCATCCAAGGTGCGTAATTACCTAATTGTAATTACCTAATTGTGCGTACGGGAAAGAGCCCTATGCTCGATACTCCCCGTTTCCTGACCGGTTCAATTTTTGTGCTCAGTAATACTTATCATAGCTGTCCTTAAAAATATGGATTGAGTTTACATTAACTACCTCCTCGCTCAACGAATTTCAATCATCAACTATTCTTATAGTAAAAAAGTACTTCCTTACATCCAGCAAAGAAGTTCCCTTATGAAGCTTCAAACAATGACAGCTAGTTCTAGAGCCAGCCATATCAAAACATTGATCCCTATCCACTCTGTCAAAACCATGAAGGAATTTAAAAATCGTCACCATATCCCCCTCATTCTTCTAGCTTCTAGTGATGGTAAGTCTATTCCCCCAGCCTCTCCTCATAACTGAGATTGCATATTACTGGCACCAGTTTCTTGGCATGTCTTTGAACTTTTTTCAGCTTATTTATATGTTTATCCATGAGTGAATTCCAAAAGGGTGCTGCATATTCAAGCCTTGGCCTCTCAAATGTTAAATAAATATTTTTAAAAATTTTCTTGTCCATGTGCCTGAAGGCTACCCTTTGATTTGCTAAGAAAGCATATGCTGCCAGTACTTGTCATTCTTATGCATTTCTGGAGACAATTCTGCCATTATGTTTACTCCTAGATCTCTCACTCTTTGTCTCTTGAAGTTATGTCCCTGCTATTGAATATCCGAGCTTGGGCCTTCTTGCACTTGTACCCATTCTCATTACCTTACATTTAGAAGTACTGAATTTCGTTAGCCACTTTTCTGACCACTTATCCAGACTATTTGGTCTTCCTGATGTTTTCTACCATTGCTCTTGTCTCTTACATTCTTTACAATCATTGCATCATCTGCAAACATAAGCCAAGAATTAATTTACTGACTCTGGTGGGTCATTTACTTATACAAGGACCAAAAGTGGCCAAAAAACTGAACCCTGTGAAACCCCACTACTTACCTTTCTCCATTCAGACACTGAGTGTTATACCCTAACCCTCTGTTCCCTTAAAAGTATGGATTGTCCCGTACGGGATCCTTGCCATACACAGAACCGCGTCAGATACGTTTATGAAATCCATTTGTGTGTGTCTAGCTAACTAATAATATGGTATCCTAGGTTTACACTCTTTAAGAAATCGGGCCCCAAGGGGATCCTAGCCATACACGGAACCGAGTCAAGTGCGTTTATGAAATCCATTTGTGTGTGTCTAGCTAACTAACAATATGGTATCCTAGGTTTACACTGTTTAAGAAATTGGTCCGTTGTTTCAGTTCCTATTTTCCTTTCTTTCATTAACTGAAATTTATCTAATCTAGATAACTTGAAAATGTTAAATCTTAAAAGAATTTGTTTGCTAGTCACCTGACAAGGACACTGTTTCCTGCCAAACTTTCTGACTGCACATGAACGCAGCATTGACTCCTCTCATTGGAATGTTCAATTAAAGCGTTTAACTTCAGTGATAAGGCAAACGTCTTAAGAATTCATCGTAAATGAGTGAAATACGTTCTCTTCTTTGTATGTATGTATGTATGTATGTATGTATGTATGTGCGTTTATATGTATTATCTGTGTTTTCGTCAGTTACGGTTCTTTTTTTTTTATGGCTACATCAACACTGAATATTCTTGGATGTTCATTACACACCTCTTATTATCACTTCACTTCTGACAAGTCACAACATTCTCTATCTCTGTTTCTCTTTATGTATTCTTCGTGGCCAGGCCCGATGAGGGCTATTTTAAGTTTTTTTTTTTTTGGGGGGGGCCTGTCCTGGTGTCACAATCATAATATATATATATATATATATATATATATATATATATATATATATTATATATATATATATATATATATATATATATATATATATATATATATATATATATATATATATATATATTATAAAGTGGTATGATTGTATACGATACAGTTCATGACAATATAAGTACATATATTTGTTTTTTTATTTCAGAGGTTTCTCTCATGTAGAGTATCACTACTTTGAGTATTTGTAGGCCTACTGTATTTTTTTATATTAATATTTTAAAGATCTTTTAACTGCATTGCTTCTGATGTAACTACAATTATTTACGTCATATATATAGATATTCAATTTCCCCCTCTGTTGTATATAAAACAAGAAAATAGTTCTGAACACTTCCTAAAGATATACTGTATGTCAACTTCTGGACTATTTTTACTTAAAAATTTTATTCTACTAAATAAAGCTGAAATATAGTAGAGTCATCTGAGCATGCGTTAAAAGTTCACTGGAGGTTGGAAATAGGTCATATGTAAACATATTAATTTTTTCAGCAAGGTTGAGAATAGGTCATATTAATTTTTCAAGTAAGGTTGGGAAGAGGTCATATTAATTTTTCCAGTAATTTGAGGTTTGGGAAATAATTTGGCATTTTAATATGAGGGACTACTCCATATTTCTATTACATCTCTGGTAGTAATAGAAGATCCATTTTAAGGACATCTCATTTTTTTTCTTTTCAGCATGGCGACTAGCGATAATAATAACCAAGCCGAAGCCACGATCTCTGCCACAGTCTCGGACAACGACACCCCAACGACGACGATGATAACCCCCCCTAATGCGTCCGATGACGGTGCGGAACATCGTACATCTGGAGAGTTAGAAATGATGACAGTGATAGGTCAAAGAATGGAACAAAAAGAAAATAATACCAAAGATGAGACAGATAAGGAAACAGATAAAACACTGCACAGAGATATTTCACCTTTATCCTTCATCCGAATGCCAAAACTAAGACGCGAAGATTTGCTAACCGATAAGATTGTTTCGTCTACAAAAACAGATGAAGGGGCGCCCAAGACCCCAGAAGACATAGTGAAAGACAAAGAAATCAAAGACAGATCTCTGTTATTCAAGAAAATACCGAAATTAAAACGAGAAAAGTCCAATTCAGAAATAACGGAGAGAAAGAAAAAAAGAGTGAAATTTTCTCTTGATGAAGACGATGATGACATCATGGTTGATACCCGAATTTTCGAACCTTTGACCGTCAGCATTTGCGAGAGGACAGAGGACGAAACCAACGAAGACATATCAGATAAAATCAAGAAGTTACTTAAGAGAAGATCTAAGAAGAAGAAAACTACAATAGAAACACAAACAGATGAAGAAAAGAATGAGAACAAAGGTGATGAGCGACTGTGCAGTGAATCTCAAGGAATGACTGAAAACACTTTCATTCCTTCCTCTTATGATCAGAACAGAAGTGTGGACAAGAAGCCCGAAAATGATGATAATGATGTGTGTCTTCATAACATTGCCTCTCCAGAAGAAGATACAAGAGATAATATGATAGCCAATGCTTCGGAAAATGTTTCAGGAACTAAGGAGCATTCCTATGGTTTGCAAGACTGTGACAGTCATGATGTCATCCAAGAAACCGAAGTGCCAGCTGAATCTGTACCTGTAGATGGGATCTCAACAGCTCCCTCTGAATATGAAGAAACTATTCCCACCAAAACCACATTAAGAGAAGAACAGGAGCTGGAAATTGCAGCTGGTGATATCACTGCGAGTGTACAACAGGATCAGATAACTGTTCAAAATGACCCCTCAACAACTAGCGAGGATGACCCTACCTCCATCACCTCTCAGGGAACAATCAAGAGAGAAGGCACTTTCACTCTTGATGGTCCTCCTCCAGCCAAAATCACGAGGTCCTCCTGTGACGTTTCAGAGGACACAACGCCTAGAGTTCGAACGCCACCAAGAGAGTCTATCATGGAACCTCTTCAGTTCTTTGTTGACATTAATGATAGTGAAGAGATCTCAGAAGATTGTATCAAGGTAGAAAAAGGAATAAAATCATCCAGGAATGATCCGTCAAAGTCTGTAAGAATCAAAATACCTGATAATAAGCAACCAGACGAACAGTGTTCTTCAGTAAAATCATTAAAGAATACAGCCAAAAGAACCTTTGCCTGTGCTTGGAGAAATGCAACCAAACCACAAACACTAGATGATCCAGCAAAAAATCAGAGAACCTCTCCTAAATTGCAAGGCGTTAGACCTAAAACCCCAACAGTGAGGCCCGAAACTTTGATTCGGTCATCTCCTACTAAATCAGACAAAGTGCAAAGAATATCACCAACAAAGTTGGAGATGCCTGCAAGGTGTTCACCCATAAAAGACAAAGCAACAAGAACAAATCTCCAAAGGAAACCTAGTGATTCCATATCCAAAGGCATCTCGCCTGAAAAGGCAACGGAACCACAATGTCCTAAAGAATCTTTTAGATTGAGTAGACCAACAAAAAGATCTTCACAACATTGTCCAGATTCTCCTAGAACGCCCCCTGAAAGGGTATCAGTTTGGGCGGGTGTCTCCTTGCCATCTTTTAGGAGAGAGGGAACCTTCACAAAAAAGTATGATTCTGAGAGGGATCGTTTGCAGGCCGAGTGTAATAGGTTAAACGTCGAAAAGGAGAGGTATGTATCTCGATTAACGTATTTCTACAAGTGAAATGACATTTGCTCTCACTAGTTGCTGTCTTATTCCTAATTACACTGTGTGTATTTTGCTGTAATAATTTCTTGCCTAACGAATTTATTTCTTACAAAATTAGAAACTCTGATGCTATATTCTGTGAATATTCTCAGTTTTAGGTCACAGGCCTGTTTTATAACAGTTTACACATTCATATATTTGAACCAGGAGTTTGCAATGCTTACTCCTCTACCCTAAATATTATGCTCAGTTCCATATTTTCTATCAGGAATTTTCTATACCGGTAACTTACCCCATTTTTTTTTTTGGAGTCTTTTTGAAATATATTCTCTCTCTGGATTCTTTAGAGCTTACTCTCATAGTTTATATATGTTTTTGTTATATGAAACGTATAATTGTATACGAATTTTTGTATGTACCTAAAGGTTAAATCTGCAAATTATCGCATGTGATTTTTTAACCATTTTGGAAGCAAAGACTTCTCTAAATCCAAGAGATACGGAAACATGTTTAGTACTTTGAAAGACGCATACATAATAGCCTCACTCCCACTTCTAAATAAGATGGTTGAGTCAAAGCACACATTCATCATAAGACATACCTACCTCGATCACTCAATTAGTTGTTTGATATACATAATCTATTCAGGTGGTAGCGTCCGCGACTTTGAGGCGTCAGGTCGAGGGTTCGCGTCCCTCCACGGTCTGAGGTTAGCAAGGGCATGCACTCAGGGTAACGATTACATCTGCCAAAACAAGTCCTTCGCAAGAAGGCAACCGTCCTAGCCCTTGGTAGAAAAGGGTATCCGTGACGTAAAACACAATCTATATTGGAAATACCCTAATATTGTAACATGTGAAAAAAGTCTTTGCTACAATTTTTTTTTTATTTGTAAGAGGTAAGGAAACCCAAGTTTATATGTTTACTTTCAGACTTCAGAGCGAACTGAACGAGTCACGTACACGGTTGGAGGATGAGGTGACGGCTAGGAAAGCTCTTAAACGTAACCACGAGCTTAGTCTCCGTCAGTTAAGGGAAGGAGAGATGAGGAGGAGCGAACTACTGCTGGCTGATTTAAGGAACAGGTGAGAGAGAGAGAGAGAGAGAGAGGAGAGGAGAGAGAGAGAGAGAGAGGGGTTTTACTTACAGATTTAAGAAATAGGTGAGAAAATTGATAGATAGATAGATAGATAGATAGATAGATAGATAGAGAGAGAGAGAGAGAGAGAGAGAGAGAGAGAGAGAGAGAGAGAGAGAGAGAGAGGTTTTCTCTGGGTATTCTGTAAAAGTAAATGTACACGATACTTGGTTGATTTTAATAGCTAAAAACAATTTTAGGTGAAAACCTAAATCGCATAGATTTTATTTCCCTTAAAAAGAAGAAGAAGAAGAAGAAGAAGTAATGAGCAAGTAACTGACCGCTCATAGTATAATTGATGACAAAATTATATTTATTATTGTAATGAAACTAGAGAACAACAGTAGAGCTTAAGGGAAATTGTTGTATAATTGTGGCAGGAACAAGTCTTTCGCAAGAAGGCAACCGTCCTAGCCCTTAGTAGAAAAGGGAGTCTTTGACGTAAAACAGGTTATTATGTGGCAGGAAAAGGAAGGGCGTCGAGAGAAGGCTTTGCTTCTAGTCTTTAAGGTGTTCATATCTACTATTATTTTAGTTACAATTAGAAGTCTCCTAGTTTATTCTCCTGGAACTATTGTAGATGTATTTGCTCGTCCATTGTCAGCTGTGTTTTTTCGTTTCTACAATTATTTTAGTGAGAATTGGGTCCTCAAAATTTTATCCTTTTGGAACTATTGTAGGGTTTGAACTTGTCCATTGTCAGAGTTCACAGAATATTTGTTATGTCAATTTGATTTTCCTTTTATAGAAAATAAAAATAATTCTTCTTTACAAAATAGCCAGTCACAAGGCCATTGAAGAAAATATCAGTATGCTTTAAGGAACCCCATCAGTAACACACCATATAAAAAGTATCCACATATTTCGGGTCCTTATGGACCCCTCTCTGGCACAAGTGTAGAGAAAGGGTCCACTTAGGACCCAGAATATAACCACTCTTTTCCTATATTGTTCCGCTGTTTGGCTTCCTTACTATCTAATGCTGTGTTAGTCACCGTGGATCAAGCGGTAGCGTCCGAAACTTTGAGGCGTCAAGTCGAGGGTTTGCGCCCCGTCACGGTCTGAGGTTAGCAAGGGCATGCACTCAGGGTAACGATCACATCTGCCAAAACAAGTCCTTCGCAAGAAGGCAGCCGTCCTAGCCCTTGGTAGAAAAGGGAGTCTGTGACGTAAAACCAAAACTAACTAAAAACTATCTGATGCTGTGTTATCAGTTCGTGCCTAATAAGTAATCTGTCGTGTTTACTATTCTTAAACTATTCAAACATTCAACAGATAGATAAGAAACCATTCTGCCATATTTCAAACGACATTATTTTCTTAAGATCAGTCAAATGACAACATGTTTACGTCACGGACTCCCTTTTCTACCAAGGGCTAGGACGGTAGCCTTCTTGCGAAGGACTTGTTTTGGCAGACGTAATCGTTATCCTAAGTGGATGCCCGTGACGGGGCGTAAACCCTCGACCTGACGCCTCAAAGTCGCTGACTCTACCTCTTGAGCCACGGTGAATAAAATCAAATGACAACATGTCTTCCACTAAAACTTTATTCCCAGAATGTGGTGTCATATGATTGGATAAACACTGGAAAACTTTATGTGGCATTATTTTTCTGTACTGTAATTTTATGGTCAGGTGTCAATGGGACTGTTATTGTAGTCTCCGTGGCAAAATGGTAGCGTCTGCGACTCTGAGGCGGCAGGTCGAGGGTTCGCGCCCCGTCACGGACTGAGGTTAGCAAGGGCAAACACTCAAGGTAACGATTACATCTGCCAAAACAAGTCCTTCGCAAGCAGGCAACCGTCCTAGCCCTTAGTTGAAAAGGGAGTTCGTGACGTAAAACCGGAACCATATTTGTAAGTGCCTTAGTTAGAATG
>JAXCGZ010015565.1:32500-37500 GCA_037179515.1 Halocaridina rubra | reverse complement strand
ACCTAAGTAAAAGGAGAGAGGCAGAGAGAGACTATGAGAGGGACATCACCAGGAAGGCTAAAGAAAATCCCAAGCTTTTCCACAGCTTTATCAGAGGAAAACTGAAGGTAAAAGAACAGGTTTTAAGGCTAAAGATAGCGGATGGAAGCATCACTGAGACGGATGAAGAGATCTGCAAAGAATTGAACAAGGAGTTTCAGTCAGTATTTACAGTAGAAAATACCCCACCCCCTCAGATTGCAGTGATAGAAGCTCTAGGGCCGGTATTAGAGAACATCAGCCTTACAGCCACAGAGGTATGCAAAGTGCTGATGGATTTAGATGTTCATAAAGCTACAGGTCCTGATGACATATCCCCTCATGTGCTTAAAAAATGCGCAAACACAATATCAGTGACACTAAGTATCATATTTAAGGAGTCACTGGAGTCGGGGGAGATTCCAAGATGCTGGAAACAAGCAAATGTGATACCTATCTTCAAAAAGGGAAGGAGAGATACGGCTCTGAACTATAGACCAGTTTCCTTGACCAGCATAGTTTGCAAAGTTATGGAGAAACTACTAAGGAAACATATCTCTCTTCACTTGGAATCCTTCAACTTTTTGTCAGTGAGGCAACATGGCTTCAGAGAAGGTAGATCAACAGTAACAAACTTATTAGAATTTTATGATGAGGTAAGCCAAATCTTACAGGAAAGAGAGGGCTGGGCAGATTGCATATTCCTAGACTTCCAGAAAGCGTTTGACACTGTTCCACATGGGAGACTTATTAGGAAGCTGCGATCAATGGCTAGAATAGGTGGAAATGTTTTGGAATGGATAAAAACTTACTTAGATGGAAGGGAACAGAGGGTTAGAGTAAGACACTCAGTGTCTGAATGGAGAAGAGTTAGTAGTGGAGTTCCACAGGGTTCAGTTTTAGGGCCACTTTTGTTCCTTGTATATGTAAATGACCTACCAGAGTCTGTAAATTCATTCATGAATATGTTTGCAGATGATGCAAAGATTGTGAAGAAAGTAAAAAACGAGAACAATGGTAGAGAACTTCAGGAGGATCTAAATAATCTGCATGAGTGGTCAGAAAAGTGGCTAATGAAATTCAATACTTCAAAATGTAAGGTAATGAGAATGGATACAAGTGCAAGAAGGCCCAAGCTTGACTACTCGGTGGCTGGAGTACAACTTCAAGAGACAGAAAATGAGAGAGATCTAGGAGTAAACATACTGGCAGATTTGTCTCCAGAAATACATATAAATGGCATAGTAAGGGCAGCATATGCATTCTTATCAAATGTAAGGGTAGCCTTCAGGCACATGGACAAGGAAATGTTCAGAAATATTAATGTAACCTATGTGAGGCCAAAACTCGAATATGCAGCCCCCTTTTGGAATCCGCACTTGAAAAAGCACATAGCTAAGCTTGAAAAAGTTCAAAGACATGCCACGAAACTGGTGCCAGAAATACGCAATCTCAGTTATGATGAGAGGCTGAGGGAATTAGACTTACCATCACTCGAAGCTAGAAGAGTGAGGGGGATATGGTGACAGTCTTTAAAGTCCTTCATGGTTATGATAGAGTGGATAGGGATCGATATTTTGATATGGCTGGCTCTAGAACTAGAGGTCATAGTTTGAAGGTTCGTAAGAAAACTTCTTTGCAGGATGTAAGGAAATACTTTTTCAGTGTAAGAGTAGTTGATAATTGGAATTGGCTAAGCGAGGAGGTAGTTAATGCTATCTCAATCCATAGTTTTAAGGACAGATATGATAAGTATCACTAAGTATAAAATGGAAGCGATGAGGAGACGGGAAGATACGAGCTTTGGGCTCTTTCCCGTAAACACAATTAGGTAATCACACACACACACACACACACACCACACACACACACACACACACACCCCCCCCCCCATCTTATATATATATATATATATATATATATATATATATATATATATATATATATATATATATATATATATATATATTATATATATATACACACACACACACACACAATGTCCGTAACCATCTTTTAAGGGAGGTGGCTGAGCCAAAGAACACACTCACCACGAGACAACATACCTCGATCACTCCTAATAGCTCCTAGGGAATGAAAGGTTACCACAATTCTCCCACACTATACTGCATGGGTCATGCATCGGTAGGTGGGCAAGGTTCTTTTGCCGTGAAGCATATTAGTTAAAACAAGAATTTTACTCAATGGGGTTGCAGTATTAAATTTTGCGCTGATGTAATTCGAAAGATACTACCAATGATTTGAGAAAATTGGGTAATGATTCTTAATAAGCCATTGTGTCTCCTAAGACCAGGATTTTACTAAGGGAAAAAATACCCAATATAAGGGGTTTTGTGCGAGAAAGACTTTCATTGTCGACGGTTTTGTATTGTGCTGTATTTTGGCAACAGAAACAAAATTTTCAGGTAAGTTATTGTTTTGAGTGTAACACTGGGACACAAAAAACCGCCCTCTTCAATATAGTCCGGGGCACAAGAAAACATTAAGACGAAGGAAAAGAAAAATGTTATGGATAAGGCAGAGATGAGGCAATGGCACACAGAGGAAAAGGACTCGCTGAAAAAAGTATTGAGGGCCAAGAGATATCTAGGACTAGGCCCTGAGATGATGATGATCCTCTTTTTGAAAGAAGATAGGTTATACTATTTTGGACAGACAGAAGGAGGAAGAGAGTTCCAGAGTCTGGAGGTAAATGGGAAGAAGCAGTTGCTGCACCGACCAATCCGTGAACTACAAATCTCCACACAGTACCTGTGAGATGAGGCCGCTTGGCAGGTGTTACGCGGCCTCTGCAGTGGGGGAGGGATGCAACTCGCCAACTCATCAGAGCAGCGATGGAAGTAGTATAGCGATAGAAAATTGAAAGGGATGATACCTTACGGCGAAGAGAAAGAGAATCTAGATAAGAAGTAAGAATCCCCAAATTTTGGATGCAGATTTAGAAATTTAGATTATGTGATTCCTCCAAAACAAGTTAGATGCTATATGGATTCCTCATGTGTTGATAGACTTAAGAGGGTAAATTTCGTTAGTTTCGAAGACAATAGGGCTATCAGGAGGAAAAGAAGATAAGAGATATCCAGAAACCATGTCTTGGAGGCACTAAATTGAACTAAATTTTGGGTGCCCCACCCAGATACCCTCTGCAAATCGGAGTTGAGAGTAGAAGAAAGAGTGATACGAAACTGATTACGAGTAGCAGATGAAGGCTGTAAAGAAAAGGTAGAGGAAAAGTGAAGAGTAGAATCGTCGGCAAAGGCGTGAAGAAGAGAGAAAGATGGGGATTGTAGAATATCATTGACGAGGAGAAGGTGAAAGAACATTTGACTCTAGAGTAATGTGGACAGAGAATTCACCATCAGTGCATTAGTATTGTACTTTTTAGTTCTTAAAATATAGGTTTGTTTAGATTTATACTATATTATAAATGCTTATGGTTATTTGTTTATAATTATATATATATGTTTTGATATTTGAAAGGGTATCTATTTATCTAGTCATCTTAATCCTATGTATTTTATTATTAATTTATTTTATTTATTTCATTGCCTTATCTACTCTACCTTGTTTCTTTTCTGTTTTTTTTTCTTTTTAATTCTCTTTAGCTGGCATGTAATCCTATCTCTGCAGATTTTTGTCCATTAGGAAGGGGAGTTTTTATTTAAACTTATCCGTCAACCATTTAGTACATTAATTTTTATCTTTTCTCCTCACCCATCTGGTGTATGCTGCTTCATACGAAGTACTTTACTATTATCAATCTAAGTTTGATCCCAAACTTTTGGTAGATAATAATAATAATAATAATATAATAATAATAATATAATAATAATAATAATAATAATAATAATAATGAGTAGTGGTAGTAGTAGCAATATCAACAACAATAATAATAATAATAATAATAATAATAATGATAATAATAATAATAATAATAATAATAATAATAATAATAATAATAATAATAATAATAATAATAAGAAGAAGAAGAAGAAGAAGAATGAGATGTTAATGATATACTAATGACACTTGTCAACAAACGTGACAATTTTGTAAACTCATTTCAAAATACTTTTAATAGACAACCTAGTAGTTTGGTCTGAGAAATAAGCTGACTGTTGTATTAAATTTATATCATAGAAGCCGTTTAATTCTTTATATAAGATGATTATATACACAAGACCAAGTTAGGCCTATTTTCTTCACTCTTCATTTTTGTAGGAATGGGGAGGAGACCTAGAGCTCATTAAAACACGTAAATGACACTTAAATAAACAGAGACATGCTCCTCATAACACATAAATATCAAATGTGAATGATAAATGTGAAGTAGTTTAAATTATATATTGACTTTTGCTGTTCGAATCAGCTGTCTAGATGATTCGGATACGGATAAATGGGATCGGATAGGTGGGATGGACTAGTGACGGCTTCGAGTGAACTCTCTTAGACCAGTTCAGGGTGTCATCACTAGAGAGGGGGGGGCAGAGGATGGGAGGGATTTGGGGGAGAAGCACGAAAATTAAATGAAGTGTCTAGATGAGATATATCCACATTCACATACCAAAGCCATATTTCCCCTTATAAGGGGGGTGGCTTTGTCAAAAACAATTTTTGACTTTTTGTGGGAAATAAATACAGAGGAGGGGATTCCCAGTCCTCTCGATCAGCCCCATTTAGTCGATTTTTACGACACGCAGGGGAACACGGAGGAAGTATTCTTACCCCCCTCCCTCAGGGGGTATGAGATATATAGTGTGGGATTATAATCACAACTAATGGGTAGATGGCAATTCGTACGAGAGGTAAATGGGTAATTGGCAACCGTCTCTAATACATTTTTATAGCAGTTCGTCGGCTGAGGAGAGAGAGAGAGAGAGAGAGAGAGGAGAGTTAAGTATAAATAGGTATGATAGATAGTATTAAACACCCCTCCTCACATACAGACACCTGCGAGAGGG
>JAXCGZ010015565.1:20000-25000 GCA_037179515.1 Halocaridina rubra | reverse complement strand
AGGTCGCATGTCCAGGAGGGTTGGGGACCACGCTTTAAAGTTTTTAGTTTATGGTCTATCGTTTGTAGTCACCGTGGCTCAAGCGGTAGCGTCAGCAACTCTGAGGCGTCAGGTCGAAGGTTCGCGCCCCGTCACGGTCTGAGGTTAGCAAGGTCATGCACCGAGGGTAAGGATTACATCTGCCAAAACAAATCCTTCGCAAGAAGGCAACCGTCCTAGCCCTTGGTAGAAAAGGGAGTCCGTGACGTAAAACCGGAACGAACGAACGAAAGTGTATGGTATATCGTCTAACAAGTAATATTTTGGGGGTGGGAGGTTGGAGGAATGGCGTTCAGTTAAATGAAAAACAACAGATGAGGTAAATTTTAATCTTTGAAGTTAATAGAGGCTCATAAGATTTACGGATTTTTTTTTTTGCTGTGGTGGTTTAATATATGTTAAATCTGCGACGGTTTAGAGTGTATTTAATATGTGTTTAGTTCAGACTTCGAGGTAATATAGTTTAAGAAAAAAAATCTGACCTCCGGCGTACAAGAATATTTCATATACTGTACTTCGATATGGACACTCACTAGAAGATTTCCTTGTTAACTCCTAAAGATAATTTGATGGTTTATATATATATATATATATATATATATATATATATATATATATATATATATATATATATATATATATATATATATATATATATATATATATATATATATATATATATATATATATATATATATATATATATATATATATATATATATATATATATATATATATATATATATATATATATAATAAAGTGAATATGCCAGCTAGTGCCTCTTTATTTGCGTATATATTATATTTTTGCAGTGTACGCCTTAAAATTAACGTTTTCTTTGATGTAAATCCATGCCCGTTTTCTTTTACAGCGTTTGTAAATACTGTAAATGCTCTAATAATCATTTTCTCTCTTTTTTTTCCGTTTCGTTTCTTTTTTTATGATTGTGACACCAGGACGGTGCCCCAAAAAATAAATAAATAAATAAATCTTCCCTCATCGAACCTGGGCACGAAGAAGACATAGAGAAAAACAGAGATAGGGAGTATTGTGACTGTCAGATGTGAAGGGATGATATGTGTAACGAATATCCAAGAATATTCGGTGTTGATGTAGACATAGAAAGAGAACCGTAAATGAAGGAAGACTTTATATCGAACCGTATTTAAGTCAACAAGACCCTTCATCTGTAGTATCGGTTGCTGTCATGGGCCAACCTACTACGTGGATTACTAATCTTGCAGGAAAATTTTAATATGAATGAAAAGATGATATCTATATTAATCATTATATCTTCATGTATTAGAGCTGGAATGAATTCATTGAACTCATTAATCGTCGTATATATATATATATATATATATATATATATATATATATATATATATATATATATATATATATATATATATATATATATATATATATATATATATATATATATATTACCCCTTGACCGGAAATCGAACCTAAGACACATAATTACTGTGCCAATGCGCTACCATCTACACCACTGAAGGTCTAAGAAAGAAGCCAACCTCAAAGTTAAATGTTTTGATAGGCATGAATGCATTTTTTCTGAATACCTTTTTTGATCATATTACAGCTTCTCCCAACCTCACTTGTGGCCTCGTTTTCGCATTTAATTCAAATTCCATTCTGTATAGGGAGCAGTAATAATAATAAAAAAAACACATTAACATATGTGAAAACATGAATCATATATTTACCCCTTGACCGGGACTCGAACCTAAGACGCATAATAACTGTGGCAAGTTGCTACCAGAGAGAGAGAGAGAGAGAGAGAGAGAGAGAGAGAGGAAAGAATTCCTGTATAGTAACTACGATTTTAAGATCTGTGACAATGTATGTTAATATAACTTTGATGAGATAAAGGAGTTTTATCATACACTTGGATGCAATAGAACCCTTTAATGTAAGGCAGAAGCAAGTGTACTTGATAGAGCCCGTCTATATATCTACCATATAGCCGGAACCCAAGCCACATTTCCATAATCGAGGACCCAGTGATCTCCATGCAATGGCTGAATAATTAGTAGATTTTAATAAAAAAAAAATGAAAATTTTTCTGGTACACATCACACATGCTCTCGGATATTTCTTGTCCCCGCCCCATTTCCATAAACATGGACCCAGTGATCTCCATGCAATGGCTGAATAATCAGTAGATTTCACCTTAAAAAAATTACCCTTTTTCTGGTACTCACCACACATGCTCTCGGATGTTTCTTTCATTTACCCTTGGGAAAAAAAAATTCCAATCTTTGCTCCAAGCTTATAAGGAAAGTCAGGTGTGACACCCTTTTACCCATTCACTAGGGCATACCAAGACCCTCTTTCGCTGTTAAGGGGGGTTTATACGGTCAGACGGTTCGTCGAACTCGGTTCGACAGACAAGTGTTTGAAGTGATGTTCGAACGTGTGAACGGGGTATTTGCTTGTCGAACACGGAACGTGTTCGACAACCAAATACCCCGTTGACACGTTCGAACATCACTCCAAACACTTGTCTGTCGAACCGCGTTCGACGAACCGTTTGACCGTGTAAAAATGTGTTCGACAACCAAATACCCCGTTCACACGTTCGAACATCACTTCAAACACTTGTCTGTCGAACCGTGTTCGACGAACCGTTTGACCGTGTAAACCCTACTTTAGCTTCATGGTCATCAAAGGGCACCAGCCTCCGAGGGCATGATGAAGAAAGTATGAGGAAGAGAAAGCGCCATTGACAAACCCCAGGCTCTCCTGGCGATACCAATGGTTCCCCAGATATATAAATGAAAAGTTTATCTATCCATCTATCTATCTATCTATCTATCATCTATCTATCTATCTATCTAAGTAGATAGATAGGTAGATAAATAGAGAGATGGAAAAATAGATAGGTAGATAGATAGATAGATGGAAAGATAGATAGGTAGAAGGATAGATAGATAGATGGAAAGATGGATAGATAGATAGATAGATAAATAGATAGATAGATAGATAGATAGATAGATAGATAGATAGATAGATAGATAGATAAATAGATATATAGATAGATGGATAGATAGATTGATAATTAGATGGATTGCTGTATTGATAGATAGATCGTTAGATTGATCGATATATATATATATATATATATATATATATATATATATATATATATATATATATATATATATATATGAGAGAGAGAGAGAGAGAGAGAGAGAGAGAGAGAGAGAGACACACACACACATACACACACGCGGCGAAATAAAAAAAAAGCTACTGGATAAAAAAATATGGAAGCAACAAACAAATTCAGCACTTGCGAGTTGAGTTACTCATCTTCAGAGTGCTGCTAGAACCACTATTTTCCTGGTATTTTCATAGACTTAATGACATCAGTCCTGTATTGATAGGGACAAGGATGACTTCATTATTGCTCCCTCAGTAGTCTATCAGTGTTAAGTCTAAATAGATATGTACTCGACTCGGGAAGTGACAAACCCGTGTTCGAACCCACCGTGGGGTGTTAGGAAAGGTATCCAACCACAATTCCCCAGCTCTAAGCTGTATCGCATAAAACGGGAGAAGAATAATATGTGGAACGAAATTATTTTTGCGGTCATAAAATTATCGAGCTGGAATCTCTATTTGATATGTGACATCACAAAATTATCGAGCTGGAATCTCTATTTGATATGTGACATCACAAAATTATCGAGCTGGAATCTCTATTTGATATGTGACATCACAAAATTATCGAGCTGGAATCTCTATTTGATATGTGACATCACAAAATTATCGAGCTGGAATCTCTATTTGATATGTGACAGTCACAAAATTATCGAGCTGGAATCTCTATTTGATATGTGACATCACAAAATTATCGAGCTGGAATCTCTATTTGATATGTGACATCACAAAATTATCTAGCTGGAATCTCTATTTGATATGTGACATCACAAAATTATCGAGCTGGAATCTCTATTTGATATGTGACATCACAAAATTATCGAGCTGGAATCTCTATTTGATATGTGACATCACAAAATTATCGAGCTGGAATCTCTATTTGATATGTGACATCACAAATTTATCGATCTGGAATCTTTATTTGATATGTTCCGGTTTTACGTCACGGACTCCCTTATCAACCAAGGGCTAGAACGGTTGCCTTCTTGCGAAGGACTTGTTTTGGCAGATGTAATCCTTACGCTGAGTGCATGCCTTTGCTAACCTCAGACCGTGACGGGGCGCGAACCCTCGACCTGACGCCTCAGAGTCGGAGACGCTACCGACTGAGCCACGGCGACTGCAATCTCTATTTGATATGTGACATCACAAAATTATCGAGCTGGAATCTCTAGTTGATATGTGACATCACAAAATTATCGAGCTGGAATCTCTATTTGATATGTGACATCACAAAATTATCGAGCTGGAATCTCTATTTGATATGTGACATCATAAAATTATCGAGCTGGAATCTCTATTTGATAATTATGAGTTCACGACTAAGGACAATAACATAGGACTAACAGGAGTTAGTATGGCCTACACGATTTTTATATAACTGGTCAAGAAGTGTCTGTGGAAAGACGATTTAAAGGAATATATTTTCTTAAAAAAAATAATAATAATAACAGTGATAATAATAATAATAATAATAATAATAATAATAATAATAATAATAATAATAATAATAATAATATCGCTGGTTGTCTATACTTTGTAACTATAGATTAAAATCTTATTGTTGTAATTTCAGGTGAATTAAAAAAAAACCATAATAATGTAGTGTTCAAATTAATATTTCACTTGGATATATATATATATATATATATATATATATATATATATATATATATATATATATATATATATATATATATATATATATATATATATATATATATATATATATATATATATATATATATACACACACACACACACACACACA
>JAXCGZ010015565.1:10000-15000 GCA_037179515.1 Halocaridina rubra | reverse complement strand
AATCTTGACTCTGTGGGAGGAAAATGCAAAGGAAAGGGCTTTTAGTTCCCTCAATCCGCCCTATTTACTCGACTTTTGCGACGCGCGGAGGAATACGGAGGAGTATTTTTGTGTAATTTAGGGTAAATAGATATTTTTCACATGTATTTTCTCTAGTACCTTACTTAGATAACGCCTTTTAGAGCTCTTGGACACGAAGGTATGGAGTACTGTGTTTCAGTAATGTGTTAAAAAACACTCAGCGCGTTACCACTGTACGCAGTAAGTTTATCGTATATAACAGTGATAACACTTTTTAATGTTTTTTTTTTTGAGGCTTATATAACACATATGTATTTTCTTTCGAAAGTAATACGCAATAAATGTATTGTTGTGTCACTTAGATGACACATTTCACTGCTTTTTCCTGGCTTAGATGACACTTCTATGTGTACTTTCTAGTGAAAGTAACATACTGTGCTTACCGGAAGGTGTTAAAAATATTGTTCAATCATTGCCGATAATAACGATACTGTATCGAGTGTTATTATTACTACATTATTGTTAACATTTTTATTACAGCATTATTATTTTCTAGAAAAGCTACATTTGATTTAACTGTATGTATTACCCTCTTACTTATTAGTTCAATTACATGTCTACTTATAAGTTACTTTTAGATTGTATAAGAATAACCATTGTACAAAAATGGAAATGAATGTTTGTTTGTTTGTTATTTGCTTCGAAGATTCTTATAGAGAAGACTTATTGACTCCACTTTTTCTTATTCTTTTATTAGGTCTTATATTTGATTAGATATTTTAGTAAACATAATAGATTATTTCGGTTCCGGTTTTACGTCACGGACTCCCTTTTCTACTAAGGGCTAGGACAGTTGCCTTCTTGCGAAGGACTTGTTTTGGCAGATGTAATCCTTACCCTGAGTGCATGCCCTTGCTAACCTCAGACCGTGACGGGGCGCGAACTCTCGACCTGACACCTCAGAGTCGCGGACGCTACCGCTTGAGCCACGGTGACTACTTGTAAACATAATAGGTCATATAATTCTGAATTATTATCTTGGTATTTACATGACTTTTCGATCAGTAATTACATTTAAGGATGAAATATTTTAATAAATATAATTTTTGCCGTTGGCTCCAGAGTTACTTCCTGGTGATCAAATAATTGTTTATTTCGCTTTGATTACTTTCAATCATGTTATTGTGTGTGTGTGTGTGTGTGTGTGTGTGTGTGTGTGTGTGTGTGTGTGTGTGTGTGATTACCTAATTGATTACCTAATTGCGTTTACGGGAAAGAGCCCAAAGCTCGTATCTTCCCGTCTCCTGATCGCTTCCATTTTATACTTAGTGATACTTATCATACCTGTCCTTAAAACTATGGATTGAGATAGCATTAACTACCTCCTCGCTTAGCCAATTCCAATTATCAACTACTCTTACACTGAAAAAGTATTTCCTTACATCCTGCAAACAAGTTTTCTTACCAAGCTTCAAACTATGACCTCTAGTTCTAGAGCCAGCCATATCAAAATATCGATCCCTATCCACTCTATCATAACCATGAAGGAATTTAAAGACTGTCACCATATCCCCCCTCACTCTTCTAGCTTCGAGTGATGGTAAGTCTAATTTCCTCAGCCTCTCATCATAACTGAGATTGCGTATTTCTGGCACCAGTTTCGTGGCATGTCTTTGAACTTTTTCAAGCTTAGCTATGTGCTTTTTCAAGTGCGGATTCCAAAAGGGGGCTGCATATTCGAGTTTTGGCCTCACATAGGTTACATAAATATTTCTGAATATTTCCTTGTCCATGTGCCTGAAGGCTACCCTTACATTTGATAAGAATGCATATGCTGCCCTTACTATGCCATTTATATGTATTTCTGGAGACAAATCTGCCAGTATGTTTACTCCAAGATCTCTCTCATTTTCTGTCTCCTGAAGTTGCACTCCAGTAGTCAAGCTTGGGCCTTCTTGCACTTGTACCCATTCTCATTACCTTACATTTTGAAGTATTGAATTTCATTAGCCACTTTTCTGACCACTCATGCAGATTATTTAGATCCTCCTGAAGTTCTCTACCATTGTTCTCGTTTTTTACTTTCTTCACAATCTTTGCATCATCTGCAAACATATTCATGAATGAATTTACAGACTCTGGTAGGTCATTTACATATACAAGGAACAAAAGTGGCCCTAAAACTGAACCCTGTGGAACTCCACTACTAACTCTTCTCCATTCAGACACTGAGTGTCTTACTCTAACCCTCTGTTCCCTTCCTTCTAAGTAAGTTTTTATCCATTCCAAAACATTTCCACCTATTCTAGCCATTGATTGCAGCTTCCTAATAAGTCTCCCATGTGGAACAGTGTCAAACGCTTTCTGGAAGTCTAGAAATATGCAATCTGCCCAGCCCTCTCTTTCCTGTAAGATTTGGCTTACCTCATCATAAAATTCTAATAAGTTTGTTACTGTTGATCTACCTTCTCTGAAGCCATGTTGCCTCACTGACAAAAAGTTGAAGGATTCCAAGTGGAGAGAGATATGTTTCCTTAGTAGTTTCTCCATAACTTTGCAAACTATGCTGGTCAAGGAAACTGGTCTATAGTTCAGAGCCGTATCCCTCCTTCCCTTTTTGAAGATAGGTATCACATTTGCTTGTTTCCAGCATCTTGGAATCTCCCCCGACTCCAGTGACTCCTTAAAATGATACTTAGTGCCACTGATATTGTGTTTGCGCATTTTTTAAGCACATGAGGGGATATGTCATCAGGACCTGTAGCTTTATGAACATCTAAATCCATCAGCGCTTTGCATACCTCTGTGGCTGTAAGGTTGATGTTCTCTAATACCGGCCCTTGAGCTTCTATCACTGCAATCTGAGGGGGTGGGGTATTTTCTACTGTAAATACTGACTGAAACTCCTTGTTCAATTCTTTGCAGATCTCTTCATCCGTCTCAGTGATGCTTCCATCCGCTCTCTTTAGCCTTAAAACCTGTTCTTTTACCTTTAGTTTTCCTCTGATAAAGCTGTGGAAAAGCTTGGGATTTTCTTTAGCCTTCCTGGTGATGTCCCTCTCATAGTCTCTCTCTGCCTCTCTCCTTTTACTTAGGTAGTCATTTCTTGCTCTTTTGTAGGTTTGCCAGGCATTTATGTTTTTTCTCCTCCTATACCTTTTCCAGCATTTGTCTCTCCACTCCTTAGCTCTTTTACACCCATTATCGAACCATTTCTCTCTGGCATGAATTACACCTACTTTGGTGACAGGTATGCAGCAATCTACTATCTTCCCATATTTCTCACAAAAGATGTCATACATTTCTTGTACAGATTTGTTGTAAAATAAGGTTCTCCAGTCAATAACTGCAAAAAGCTCATTCATTTTGATGTAATCTCCTTTCGGATAGTTCCTCCTCATGTCCTCAGTGCCTCTACTCTCAGGAAGAATATCTTCAATGATATACTCCATCAACAACACACAGTGGTCACTCTTTCCAATTGGTGGTTCATACTCAATATTTTCAATATCCAACACATTATCTGTGAACACTAGATCAAGTAGTGATGGCTCATCCCCACCCCTGGCCCTTGTTGGTTCCATTACATGTTGGTGTAGGAAATTCCCTTGTCCGCAATCTAGGAATCTTTCCCCGAATGAGTCCTCACCATTGTGTGGGTCAAGATTTATCCAATCTATCTCTTTATGATTAAAGTCTCCCATAATCAAAATCCTACATTTTTTTTCCCGTGCCATGTTAACAACTGAGTTTATGACTTCAATAGTACCTATATGACTTTCCTCATAAACTTCAAGCCTATTTTGGTTCCTTGGTGGGTTGTATACAACAGTTATTATAATGCTCTCTGACCCAGTATTTATGCGAGCAACAAGAAATTCCTTGAACTCACTTTCTATAGCCAAGTTTATTTCTTCGACTTGAATCCTTTCACTTATGAGCAGTGCTATCCCTCCACCAGTCCTCTCAGATCTTTCAACCCTTAGTATTCTGAAGCCCTTAGGAAAAACTGTGACACTGTTTATGTCCTCACTCAACTTAGTCTCTGTAATTGCTACTATATCTGCCTTACTGTTGTGAATCCTATCTTTTAATTCTACTGCCTTACCAGCTAATCCATCAGCATTTGTGTATAACAATCTTAATGAGGCCCCATCCCCTGATCTTCTGTCATTATCTTCTTTATCTCCCCTTTGTCTGGAAGAACTCTGTAACGAAAATTTTTCTTCTCTTCTTCATTTCTTTCATCATTTAACCTTCTTGCCTCTTGCAACAAGTTTTTGATCTTTCCATCTCTTCCTGTGTTCTGTATCGTCTAATGAACACTTCTTTGCATTCTTGAAGGTCTTTTAGACTTTTTTCTCAACAATATTTCCCTACATGTTTCCCCTCTCTGAGTTGTTGTTGTTTAGAGTGGTGTGGTTTGAATCGGTGTCTCATGGGGGGGGGGGCATTAATAGTCATTCATTTTTTGGAATTGGGTTAGAAAAAAGGCTTTTTATTTTGGAATTTATCTCCTGAGCGCAAATTATGATTTTTATTTCCACAGACTTCCTTGAAACCTTTTCACTCATTTTCACACATACAACACACACACACACACACACACACACACACACACACACACACACGACACACACACACATACACGCACACACACACACACGCACGCACGCACGCACACATACGCACGCACGCTCGCACGCACACACACTGCAACACACACTCTTGTGAAAACAGCTGCCCGATATGAAAATAGTAAATGCTGCCGATAAAGAAGACCTGAGTAGCTCTCTCTCTCTCTCTCTCTCTCTCTCTCTCTCTCTCTCCTCTCTCTCTCTCTCTCTCTCTCTCTCTCTCTCTCTCTCTCTCTCTCTCTCTCTCTCTCTCTCTCTCTCTCTCTCTCTCTCTCCATTTTCTGTAGGAATACTGTGTTACTAATTTTGGATATCTAGAATTAAATAACTCAGATTATTTAT
>JAXCGZ010015564.1:52500-65359 GCA_037179515.1 Halocaridina rubra | reverse complement strand
GTTGTGTGTTAGTATGCAGCAATGTTTTATCAATGTGTACACCTCCCTGTAAACTATGTTCAATTCTTTGTTTTGTATCCATTTGAAGCATTATTTGTATAAACTCATGTCATGTCTGACGCCTTGGTGCAATAAATTAATAAAATAATAAATAATCTCTCTCATATAAAAAGATGTTTAAATTTTTCCTTTAGATTTTGCACATATACATTACTATACTATTATGAAATATTTTGTGTTTTTACTCATTTAACTTTATATTATTAAAATTCGAAAAAACCATCCCTCCTCCAACAGTAATGTTGTTTCGACTTTTAATAATGCCCTAGTTATTCCCTTTTTTCAGGGATGTCATAGCTTAGTCAATATTTTGAGAACATTAAATGTCCGTTTAGTTTTCATAAATGAAAACCCTTTTTTTTTATTTTTTAATATGTTGATTAAAAATAGTCGTGTTTCCACTTCTAATATTATATATAAGATACCATGTAAAGAATGTGATAAGTATTATATTGGCCAGACTAGCAAATCATTAGAATTTCATGTCAATCAAAATAAATATAACGCTCGAAATTGTCAGTCTACCAGTGAATATTCCTGTTGCCTCTTACCACAGACTGTATCTAATTTACTTGGTATTCACACCTCACTAAACTCATAAAACATATTGTGGTTTGGTCTACTCTAGGACATGACTTCCTTTGATGGGTTGCTAATTTCCTTTTTCCTTTGTTTTCTGTATGTATGTACATCGCCCCATTCATTTGTACAAATCAGATTACTCTGAAGATAAGTAATACACTTGAATGTACAATGTACTAAGGATCTCAAAATTTCTTTCAATTTCCTAACGTAGCCATGACCATTCACGCACATACACACACGCACACATACACACACACATGCACACACACACACACAGGCACACACACACACACACACACACACACACACACACACACACACACACACACACACACACACACACACACTCACACATGTTTGCAGATGATGCAAAGATTGTGAAGAAAGTAAAAAACGAGAACAATGGTAGAGAACTTCAGGAAGATCTAAATAATCTGCATGAGTGGTCAGAAAAGGGGCTAATGAAATTCAATACTTCAAAATGTAAGGTAATGAGAATGGGTACAAGTGCAAGAAGGCCCAAGCTTGACTACTCGGTGGCTGGAGTACAACTTCAAGAGACAGAAAATGAGAGAGATCTAGGAGTAAACATACTGGCAGATTTGTCTCCAGAAATACATATAAATGGCATAGTAAGGGCAGCATATGCATTCTTATCAAATGTAAGGGTAGCCTTCAGGCACATGGACAAGGAAATGTTTAGAAATATTTATGTCACCTATGTGAGGCCAAAACTCGAATATGCAGCCCCCTTTTGGAATCCGCACTTGAAAAAGCACATAGCTAAGCTTGAAAAAGTTCAAAGACATGCCACGAAACTGGTGCCAGAAATACGCAATCTCAGTTATGATGAGAGGCTGAGGGAATTAGACTTACCATCACTCGAAGCTAGAAGAGTGAGGGGGGATATGGTGACAGTCTTTAAATTCCTTCATGGTTATGAGAGAGTGGATAGGGATCGATATTTTGATATGGCTGGCTCTAGAACTAGAGGTCATAGTTTGAAGCTTCGTAAGAAAACTTGTTTGCAGGATGTAAGGAAATACTTTTTCAGTGTAAGAGTAGTTGATAATTGGAATTCGCTAAGCGAGGAGGTAGTTAATGCTATCTCAATCCATAGTTTTAAGGACAGGTATGATAAATATGACTAGGTATAAAATGGAACCGATCAGGAGACGGGAAGATACGAGCCTTGGGCTCTTTCCTGTAAACACAATTAGGTAATCACATAGGTAATCACAATTAGGTAATCACACACACACACACACAAACACACGGGATTTTAATCAAATGCGAAAAACGAATCCACGAATGAGGTTGGTAGATGCTCTTATATTAAAAAAAGGCATTTATAATGAATGCGTTCATTCCTTATATACTCGTGCGATTACCTAATTGTGATTACCTAATTGAGCTTACGGGAAAGAGCCCAAAGCTCGTATCTTCCCGTCTCCTGATAGGTTCCATTTGTACCTAGTGATACTTATCATACCTCTCCTTAAAACTATGGATTGAGATAGCATTCACTACCTCCTCGCTTAGCGAATTCCAATTATCAACTACTCTTGCACTAAAAAAGTACTTCCTTACATCCTCAAAGAAGTTTTCTTACGTAACTTCAAACTATGACCTCTAGTTCTAGAGCCAACCATATCAAAATATCGACCCCTATCCACTCTATCATAAGCATGAAGGAATTTAAAGACTGTCACCATATCCCTCCTCAATCTTCTAGCTTCGAGTGATAGTAAGTCTAATTCCCTCAGCCTCTCATCATAACTGAGATTGCATATTTCTGGCACCAGTTTTGTGGAATGTCTTTGAACTTTTTCAAGCTAAGCTACGTGTTTTTTCAAGTGCGGATTTCAAAGGGAGGCTGCATATTCAAGTTTGGCCTCAAACAGGTTTACATAAATATTTCTGAATCTTTCCTTGTCCATGTGCCTGAAGGTTACCCTTACATTTGCTAAGAAATCATATGCTGCCCTTACTATGCCATTTATATGCATTTCAAGAGACAAATCTGCCAGTATGTTTACTCC
Source organism: Halocaridina rubra (assembly GCA_037179515.1). NCBI lineage: Eukaryota > Metazoa > Arthropoda > Malacostraca > Decapoda > Atyidae > Halocaridina > Halocaridina rubra. Next base: position 62,672 of record JAXCGZ010015564.1, on the reverse strand, counting down.
TAGATATCTCTCATTCTCTGTCTCTTGAAGTTGTACTCCTGCCACTGAGTAGTCAAGCTTGGGCATTCTTGCACTTGCACCCATTCTAATTACCTTACATTTTCAAGTTGTACTCCTGCCACTGAGTAGTCAAGCTTGGGCCTTCTTGCACTTGCACCCATTCTCATTACCTTACATTTTGAAGTATTGAAGTGCATTAGCCATTTTTCTAACAACTCATGCAGACTATTTAGATCTTCCTGAAGTACTCTACCATTGTTATCGTTTCTTACTTTCTTCACAGTCTTTGTATCATCTGCAAACATATTCATATATGAAATTACAAACTCTGGTAGGTCATTTACATGGAACAAAAGTAGCCCTAAAACTGATCCCTGTGGAACTCCACTATTAACTCTTCTTCATTCAGACACTGGCTGTTTTACTCTAACGCTATGTTCCCTTTCATGTCAGTGTGTTTTTATCCATTTCACTCCCTAACTCGTTTTACACTCATTATCAAACCATTTCTCTCTGGCATGAATTACACCTACTTTGGTGACAGGTATGCAGCAATCTGCTATCTTCCCATATTTATCACAAAATATGTCGTACATTCCTTGTACAGATTTCTTGTAAAACAAGGCCCTCCAGTTAATAACTGCAATAAACTCTTTCATTTTTATGTAATCTCCTTTCTGATAGTTCCTCCTCATGTCCTCAGTGCCTCTACTCTCAGGCAGAACATCTTCAATGATATACTCCATCAACGACACACAATGATCACTCTTTCCAACTGGTGGTTCATACTCAATTGTTTCAATATCCAACACGTTATCTGTGCACATTAGATCAAGTAGTGATGGCTCAACCCTACCCCTGGCCCACGTTGGTTCCATTACATGTTGGTGTAGGAAATTCCCTTGTATGCAATCTAGGAATCTTGCCCCAAATGAGTCTTCACCACTGTGTTGGTCAAGACTTATCCAATCTATCTCTTTATGATTAAAATCTCCCATAATCAAAATCCTACATTTTCTCTCCTGTGCAAATGTATTTCTTTTCTTTAGAATGATAATAATCTTGTAGATATCTTTATTCTAAAATCACAGTTATATCTGTAGCTGTATCTTACTGCATTACTATCTCTTTTCCATTTACTTGTCCTTCACACATTTTTCTCTTATTTGTGTAAATTGAATTTAGTTGGAAAGCAATGTTTTCTTGCTTTAAGTTTTCTTGTTATCTTTCATTTGTACAATGTATATTTTTCTTTTCAGCTTGTTTTGTTTCTTTCTTAAGACATTTCCTGGAAAAATGTCCATAATATCCACAAAACTGGCACACATTGTTATAACCAGGACACTTATATCTATCATTCGGATGATGATTATTATTACCACACCTATAACATTTTTTATATTTGTTACTATTAGGTGTCTGTGCTTTATTCCGTTGCCAGTAACCGGAAGTATTGTTCTTATACCTTTTTTCAAAGTTTCCTGTTTTCTTTTGTGATTTATGGTTACTTGAGCCTGATTTATTCGGTTGTTTGTACTGCATTACTTTATTTACATTTCCAGATTGAGGTTTTTGATAATTTTCCTCAATCCTTTTATTTTGAGCTCGAGACTGTTCATAAGCTCTTGCTGTTTCCAACAACTTTTGGATATTCAAGTGTTTAGCTTGTAATAGCTTTTCTCTAAGCTCACTGGATTTGCATTTACAAATGACTAAATCGACTATTAAGTCTTCCTCAGAGTTATGGGTATCATATTTGCAAAATTAACTTTGCTTCTTTAATTTTGTGACAAACATATCTATACTCTCATTTTCTCGAGACTCAAGTGTCATGAATAGGCTACATTCATACCTGGGGTTAAAATAGTTCCCAAATGCTTCTACGGCTTTTTAATATGTATTATCCACAGGGGTTAGTGTTTTAAATATATCCTGAACCTCTGGACCTGCTATTGCAGTAGCATGCTGACCCTCTGCTTGTCAGATTTCGTGGCCAAGCAATCCAAATAGATCTTGAATGAATCAATATATTTCCACCACCTATGTGCCACTGTTCTAGGATCACATTCAATAGAAAAATGAGGTGGTGCTGGTGTTTTAGAAGTCATTCTTGAGCCTTTATTTACTACAGGCTAAGCCTAATTGCTTTCCTTTAACTATCTTTATCTTATTATATCATGATCTTTATCTTAATCCAGGTACTGTATAACCTTCATTAAATAATATACATGCATGTAACTAAAAATTACTTAGCTTATACACATTAATAAAATTATATTGACAAATATTTGTTTCCGTCTGCTGCTGAAGGTTTCTTGCTGGCTGATGTAAGAATCTTCCTGGCTGCCTGAGGTGCGATGTCCTCTCGAGCGGAAGATATCTGGCAAGAACTGGTTATTGTTTGCTATTATCGTTCCCCTCACAATCTTTCTTCTGAGTTCGTTCATCTCTTCGTCCAATAATGTATTTCTTACCTGCAAGAATGATAATAATCTTGTAGATATCTTTTATGTTGCCGAGTGTAGGCCAGTATATATATATATATATATATATATATATATATATATATATATATATATATATATATATATATATATATATATATATATATATATATATATATATATATATATATATATATATATATATACATATATATATATACATATATATATATATATATATATATATATATATATATATATATATATATATATATATATATATATATATATATATATATATATATATATATATATATATATATATATATATATATATATATATATATATATATATATTATATATATGTATATATATGTATGTATATATATATATATATATATATATATATATATATATATATATATATATATATATATATATATATATATATATATATATATATATATATATATATATATATATATATATATATATATATATATATATATATATATATATATTATTGCTGAGTGAATGGATGGTAAATCCGGTAGTGGAATGGAAAGAGGTGTCATCTAGGCTGATGTGGGTGAGGGCTAGGGTAAGAAGGGAATGTTGGGCTTTTGTTAGAGTGTATGGGCCAGGATGTGAGAGAAGTGAGGAAAAGCGGGATGAATTCTGGAATGAGTTAACTAGATGTGTGGATGGTCTGAGTAGAAGGAACTATGTAGTTGTGTTGGGTGACTTGAATGCCAGAGTGGGTGATGGAGAGATAGAAGGTGTTGTAGGAAAGTATGGGGTACCAGGTGGGAATGAGAGTGGCGAGAGACTGTTAGATATGTGTGTGGAGCAAGAGTTGGTGATAGGTAATAGTTTATTTAAGAGGAAGTTAATAAATAAGTATACATTGATGAGAGTGGCACTTGGAAGAGTGAAAAAAAGAGCATTGATGGATTATTTGTTGGTAGCAAAGAGCATGATTGGTAGTGTGAAAGATGTACATGCATTCAGGGGTGTGGCTGCTGGGATGTCTGATCATTTTTTGGTTGAAGCAAAAGTGGTAGTAGCAAAATAGTGGGGAAATAGTGTGGGGGGGATGTAGAAGGGAAATAGTGAAGGTTGAAGAGTTGAAAAAGCCAGAGAAGAGACAGGAATATCAGGACAGGTTGAGAGTGGCATATGACAGGGTGTGGGGGTTGATGAGAGAATGTTTTGTGGGACATGCAAGTGATGTGTGTGGAAAGAGGTTTGTTGGAGGTGGCATGAGGAGGGACAGCAAGTGGTGGAATGAAGGGGTGAAAATGAAGGTGGCAGAGAAAAAGAGGGCTTTTGAGGAATGGCTGCAGTGTAAAAGTAGGGAGAAGTATGAAAGATATAGGGAGAAAAATGTGGAAACCAAGCGGAAGGTAGAGGAAGAGAAGAGGTTGGCAAATGTTAGGTGGGGACAGGATTTTAGTAAGTCATATGAGGAGAATAAAAAGAAGTTTTGGAAAGAAGTGAAGAGAGCAAGGAAGGGTGGATCGAGGATGGAAGAGACAGTGAAAAATGTGAATGGACAGATGGTAAGAGGGAACGATGCAAGGAAAAGATGGGCAGAATATTCTGAGTGCTTGCTGAATGTTGAGAAAGATAGAGAGGCAGCTATAATGGCAGTGGGAGGGGTTCAAGGGCTAGTAATGGGAGATGAAAATGAGAAAGAGATTACAAGAGAGGAGGTGAAAAGGGCATTGTATGAAGCGAAAGCAGGTAAGCACCTGGAATGGATGGTGTGAGAGCGGAGATGTTGAAAGAAGGGGGTGTGATTGCATTGGAATGTTTAGTGAGAGTGTTTAATATATGCTTTATGTTGTCATTGGTGCCAGTGGATTGGGTGATTGACTGTATAGTGCCCCTATACAAAGGTAAGGGAGATATGTATGAATGCAGTAATTTTAGGGGTATAAGTTTGTTGAGTGTGGTAGGAAAACTGTATGGTAGGATACTGGTTAATAGGATTAGGGATAAGACAGAATATGTGATCGCGGAAGTGCAGAGTGGTTTTAGGAGAGGTAGAGGTTGTATAGATCAGATTTTTATAGTTAGGCAGTTATGTGAGAAATATTTAGCAAAGGGTAAAGATGTGAATTTTGCATTTTTGGATATGGAGAAAGCATATGATAGAGTTGATAGAGAGGCTATGTGGAATGTTTTGAGATTATATGGAATCAATGGTAAATTGTTGCATGCAGTGAAGAGTTTGTATGAGGGTAGTAGAGCTTGTGTTAGGGTAGGGAATGAAGTGAGTGAGTGGTTTCCAGTGAGTGTGGGACTGAGACAGGGATGTGTGATGTCACCATGGCTGTTCAATTTCTATATTGATGGAGTTGTAAGAGAGGTGAATGAGCGAGTGCGTGGTCGAGGTTTGAGAATGGTAGATGGGGATGATAACGAGTGGGAGCTGAATCAGTTGCTGTTTGCAGATGATACTGTGGTGGTGGCAGATTCAGAGGAAAAGCTGTGTCAGTTAGTGTCAGAATTTGGAATGGTGTGTGAGAAAAGGAAGCTGCGAGTGAATGTGGGAAAGAGTAAGGTTATGAGGTGTACAAGAAATGAGGATGGCGCTGGATAGAATGTTATGTTGAATGGAGAGACACTTGAGGAGGTTAATCAGTTTAAGTATCTAGGCTCGGTTATAGCTGCAAATGGTGGAGTGGAAGCAGATGTGTGTCACAGAGTGAATGAAGGATGTAAAGTGTTGGGTGCATTGAAAGGAGTGATGAAGAATAGAGGGTTGGAAATGAATGTTAAGAAAGTTTTGTATGAGAAAGTGGTTGTGCCAACTGTGATGTATGGATCAGAGTTATGGGGTATGAAAGTAAGTGAGAGACGGAAAATAAATGTGTTTGAGATGAAATGCCTGATGAGTATGATTGGTGTACCTCGATTGGATAGGGTTAGGAATGAAGTGGTGAGAGCAAGAACGGGTGTGAGGAGAGAAATTGCAGCCAGAGTAGATATGAATGTTTTGTGATGGTGTGGCCATGTGAAAAGGATGGATGATGAAAGGCTGCTGAAAAAGGTGATGAATGCGAGAGTTGATGGGAGAAATACTAGAGGGAGGCCTAGGTGTGGATGGATGGATGGAGTAAGGAGAGCCCTGAATGATAGGAGGATGGATGTGAGGGAAACAACGAGAGTGCTAGGAATAGGAATGAGTGGCGAGTGATTGTGACGCGGCTCTGATGGGCATCTGCTGTTACCACGGGGCGGCATCTTACAGAGATAGCACTGTGGTAAGGGCAGTAGGAGGAGCTGGCAGTTGTGAAGCGACACAGGTTGTGGGAGAGCCGGGAGGATGGGGTGTGGCACTCCAGCAGTGCCATCTGAACGGTCGCTAGCTCCCTCGTCATTGCCCATAGAGCAAAATAATCCCCCTATTTGTTTTCCTTTCTTGATGTTGGCTACCCCCCAATTAAAGGGGGAAACAGCCAAGGTATATGTATATATATATATATATATATATATATATATATATATATATATATATATATATATATATATATATATATATATATATATATATATATATATATATATATATATATATATATATATATATATATATATATATATATATATATATATATATATATATATATATATATATATATATATATATATATATATATATATATATATATATATATATATATATATATATATATATATATATGTATATATATAAATATATATATATATATATATATATATATATATATATATATATATATATATATATATATATATATATATATATATATATATATATATATATATATATATATATATATATATATATATATATATATATATATATATATATATATATATATATATATATATATATATATATATATATATATATATATATATATGTTAATATTGCTATTATAACACATATCCCATTTTCGTCACCAATAATGTATTTCTTACCTGCAAGAATGATAATAATCTTGTAGATATCTTTTATATTGCCGAGTGTAGCCAGTATATATATATATATATATATATATATATATATATATATATATATATATATATATATATATATATATATATATATATATATATATATATATATATATATGAATATTGCTATTATAACACATATCCCATTTTCGTCACAGATGACTTGGGATTAATGTAAGTTATATAAAACACTCCTTCCTCAACAGGTTTTATTACATAGAAGAAAGATTAATAATATCTTACATAAACTTACGACTAATGGAATTACAAGAACAAATGAGAATCTACTAAGAGGGATCAAAACCATAAGTACTTTATACAGAATCAATTATAGAGGAATTACATCCTATATAGATTTCTTTCAAGCCATACTCTTTGTATTTAAGAATGTTATTCATTTACTCCTAGAGTGCGGTAATTTTAAATGGAGAATATCTTTGACAAAACACATAGATGATTAAATACATAACACGTGCCATGCAAACAACTGAGTTTATGACTTCAGTTGTGCTTGGAATGTTCAGATTAAGGAAAACATTGAACAGTTCAGAAAAGAGTTCCAGGAGCTGAATATGGAAAATGATGCCATGAAAACGTCCTTTGCTGATGCACTAAAGGGGAATGTGGCAGTAAAAGAGGCTGTAAAGGTGGTGGCACTGGAAAACATACAAACAGTTGACTATAAAGAGACAGTACTCGAAAAAATGAAAGACGTTGTGATGGAAAGGGCAAACCCACTCATCAGACAGGCACTTGATAAGGAGAAGACAGTGGTAATCTCAGGCATAAGTGAATCCCAGGAGCCAACATGGCAGGGGAGACTTGAAGAAAATAAAGCTAACGTTGTAGACCTGATAAGAAAGCTTGGAGTAGTATGTGGTCCTGAGGATATTGTAAACATACACCAACTAGGTAAATATTCGAGGGAAGGAAAGCCGAGACCAACAAAAGTAACCTTTGAGAGAGGGGAGACATGTAGGGAAATATTGTTGAGAAAAAAAAGTCTAAAAGACCTTCAAGAATGCAAAGAAGTGTTCATTAGACGATACAGAACACAGGAAGAGATGGGAAAGATCAAAAACTTGTTGCAAGAGGCAAGAAGGTTAAATGATGAAAGAAATGAAGAAGAGAAGAAAAATTTTCGTTACGGAATACTTCCAGACAAAGGGGAGATAAAGAAGATAATGACAGAAGATCACGGGATGGGGCCTCATTAAGATTGTTATACACAAATGCTGATGGATTAGCTGGTAAGGCAGTAGAATTAAAAGATAGGATTCACAACAGTAAGGCAGATATAGTAGCAATTACAGAGACTAAGTTGAGTGAGGACATAAACAGTGTCACAGTTTTTCCGAAGGGCTTCAGAATACTAAGGGTCGAAAGATCTGAGAGGACTGGTGGAGGGATAGCACTGCTCATAAGTGAGAGGATTCAAGTTGAAGAAATAAACTTGGCTATAGAAAGTGAGTTCAGGGAATTTCTTGTTGCTCGCATAAATACTGGGTCAGAGAGCATTATAATAACTGTTGTATACAACCCACCAAGGAACCAAAATAGGCTTGAAATTTATGAGGAAAGTCATATAGGTACGATTGAAGTCATAAACTCAGTTGTTAACATGGCGCGGGAGAAAAAATGTAGGATTTTGATTATGGGAGACTTTAATCATAAAGAGATAGATTGGATAAATCTTGACCCACACAGTGGTGAGGACTCCTTTGGGGCAAGATTCCTAGATTGCGTATAAGGGAATTTCCTACACCAACATGTAATGGAACCAACAAGAGCCAGGGGTGGGGATGAGCCATCACTACTTGATCTGGTGTTCACAGATAATGTGTTGGATATTGAAAATATTGAGTATGAACCACCAATTGGAAAGAGTGACCACTGTGTGTTGTTGATGGAGTATATCATTGAAGACATTCTTCCTGAGAGTAGAGGCACTGAGGACATGAGGAGGAACTATCAGAAAGGAGATTACATCAAAATGAATGAGCTTTTTGCAGTTATTGACTGGAGAACCTTATTTTACAACAAATCTGTACAAGAAATGTATGACATCTTTTGTGAGAAATATGGGAAGATAGTAGATTGCTGCATACCTGTCACCAAAGTAGGTGTAATTCATGCCAGAGAGAAATGGTTCGATAATGGGTGTCAAAGAGCTAAGGAGTGGAGAGACAAATGCTGGAAAAGGTATAGGAGGAGATAAAACATAAATGCCTGGCAAACCTACAAAAGAGCAAGAAATGACTACCTAAGTAAAAGGAGAGAGGCAGAGAAAGATTATGAGAGGGACATCACCAGGAAGGCTAAAGAAAATCCCAAGCTTTTCCACAGCTTTATCAGAGGAAAACTGAAGGTAAAAGAACAGGTTTTAAGGCTAAAGAGAGCGGATGGAAGCATCACTGAGACGGACGAAGAGATCTGCAAAGAATTGAACAAGGAGTTTCAGTCAGTATTTACAGTAGAAAATACCCCACCCCCTCAAATTGCAGTGATAGAAGCTCAAGGGCCGGTATTAGAGAACATCAACCTTACAGCCACAGAGGTATGCAAAGCGCTGATGGATTTAGATGTTCATAAAGCTACAGGTCCTGATGACATATCCCCTCATGTGCCTAAAAAATGCGCAAACACAATATCAGTGGCACTAAGTATCATATTTAAGGAGTCATTGGAGTCGGGGGAGATTCCAAGATTCTGGAAACAAGCAAATGTGATACCTATCTTCAAAAAGGGAAGGAGGGATACGGCTCTGAACATAGACCAGTTTCCTTGACCAGCATAGTTTGCAAACTTATGGAGAAACTACTAAGGAAACATATCTCTCTTCACTTGGAATCCTTCAACTTTTTGTCAGTGAGGCAACATGGCTTCAAAGAAGGAAGATCAACAGTAACAAACTTATTAGAATTTTATGATGAGGTAAGCCAAATCTTACAGGAAAGAGAGGGCTGGGCAGATTGCATATTCCTAGACTTCCAGAAAGCGTTTGACACTGTTCCACATGGGAGACTTATTAAGAAGCTGCAATCAATGGCTAGAATAGGTGGAAATGTCTTGGAATGGATAAAAACTTACTTAGAAGGAAGGGAACAGAAGGGTTAGAGTAAGACACTCAGTGTCTGAATGGAGAAGAGTTAGTAGTGGAGTCCCACAGGGTTCAGTTTTAGGGCCACTTTTGTTCCTTGTATATGTAAATGACCTACCAGAGTCTGTAAATTCATTCATGAATATGTTTGCAGATGATGCAAAGATTGTGAAGAAAGTAAAAAACGAGAACAATGGTAGAGAACTTCAGGAGGATCTAAATAATCTGCATGAGTGGTCAGAAAAGTGGCTAATGAAATTCAATACCTCAAAATGTAAGGTAATGAGAATGGGTACAAGTGCAAGAAGGCCCAAGCTTGACTACTCGGTGGCTGGAGTACAACTTCAAGAGACAGAAAATGAGAGAGATCTAGGAGTAAACATACTGGCAGATTTGTCTCCAGAAATACATATAAATGGCGTAGTAAGGGCAGCATATGCATTCTTATCAAATGTAAGGGTAGCCTTCAGGCACATGGACAAGGAAATGTTCAGAAATATTTATGTAACCTATGTGAGGCCAAAACTCGAATATGCAGCCCCCTTTTGGAATCCGCACTTGAAAAAGCACATAGCTAAGCTTGAAAAAGTTCAAAGACATGCCACGAAACTGGTGCCAG
>JAXCGZ010015564.1:30000-50000 GCA_037179515.1 Halocaridina rubra | reverse complement strand
ATAAATATGCACATATAGATATACACATGTAACAATATCTGTACACACATCCCCATATACAAGAGCATACAAAATGAAATACATATATAAAACATGGTAAGTATGTAACATTAGTACATGTGAACGCTCAGTCCCTGCTCGCTCATTTTGAGGAAATAATGATGCTAACAAAAGACTACAACATAGACATCCTCTGTGTAAGTGAGACTTGGCTTCCTCCTACAACTGAAAATAAATATGTGAATATCCCAGAGTTTAAAATATTTCGCAATGACCATGGCCGAAGGGGTGGGGTTTGTATTTATGTTAGAAATTATCTTAGTGCATCAGAAATAACCACAGGTCTAGAAAAAACTGAGGAGCTCGAAGATTTATGGATCACTGTGCAGTATCAGAAACTTCCGTCTTTCATTGTAGGGTGTGTTTACCGTCACCCTAAAGCACCTACCAGTTCATTCAATCATCTGCTAGAAACATTCAGAAATATCTGTGTGCGTCATAAACCCATATACATACTTGGTGATTTTAATGATGACTTGCTCTCAGCAGATAACAAAATGAAAAGGGTGATCAACACTGTGAAGTTAACACAAATAGTGACAAACCCGACCCACATAACCCCTAATTCTAGGACTCTTATAGATCTGATAATAACAAATAAAGTGGAAAGTATACCCTATTGGGACGTAGTTCCCTGCCCAATTGCAGATCACGAGCTGAACATTGCTATGCTAAACATAAACAAGCCAAAAAGGAAGCCTCTCCTCAAGACATTCCGGTGTCTAAAAAATTACTCCCCTGATATCTTTTGTGAAACATTAATCAACAATACAAATGCACTTAATAGAATTAAATACACAAATAACGTCGATTTGCAGGTTGAGATTTTAACAAAAGTCTTCCTTGAATGCTTAGATAATTGTGCACCCATTGTAGCAAGAAAAATAACCCGCCCTTCAGCCCCCTGGCTAACTAATGACATCAAAGAGGCAATGCAAATCAGAAATCAAATACAAAAAGAGCTAAAAATGAATAGATATGATATGACTCTCCGAGAACGTTATAAAACAGAAAAGAAACGTGTCAGATCTCTCATCAGTGTAAGTAAAAAAGACTTTTACAAAAAACAATTTAATGACTCTAGACATGATACAGCAGCAACATGGAAAGTGATAAGAAGCATGATACCAAATGAAAAGAGTACCTCAGAAAGTTATGAAAATATTACGGAGTTGAAAGACAAAGCAGATAACTTTAATAACTATTTTGCTAACGTTGGCAAAAATACATATGAAAAAACTCAAGAAAACATCAACTCAGTGAATATGAGTAATTGCTCAAATGACAATTCTTCCAATGAAAACACAAGAGTGTACTTCAAGATAAATCCTATCGATTGTGCTACCCTAATTCTTACCATAAAGAGCCTATGAAACTCTGGCTCTTATGGTTCAGATGGTATACCATTTCAGATCATCAAAGATGCTCTACCCATGATTGCATCCTATATTCTAACTATTATGAACACTTCCATTGTTACTAAAAAGTGTCCTGACTCTTGGAAATTATCACATGTAATACCTCTGCATAAAAAGGGGGACAGAGAAGATGTGACAAACTATCGTCCCATTTCCCTGCTACCCATTTTCTCTAAAATATTAGAAAAAATTGTTGCATGCCAACTTATGTCATATTTAGAATCAAATAGACTACTATCGATTAGCCAACATGGTTTCAGACCAAAACTCTCGACGGAAACTGCACTGCTTAAAGTTACGAATAGTATATATAATAATATAGATATGAAAAAAAATATCTTTGCTAATTTTATTAGACTTATCAAAAGCCTTCGACAGTGTAAACCATGAATTCTTTTAAGTAAATGTATTAACTTAAATATTGATCCAAGCTGGTTTAGCGAGTATCTATCTAATCGTAAACAGTCCATACGTCTTAACAACATTATCTCTGTGCCAAAAAATGTATCATTTGGTGTTCCACAGGGATCAGTACTTGGTCTTATCCTCTTCTCCATTTACGTAAATGATCTATCTTCTTTCATTTCTGACTGTCTAGTCGTACAATATGCAGATGACACTCAACTACTCCTTAGTGGTGATATTAATAATCTCCCAGAGCTAACTTTAAGAGCAGAAAACACTCTGTCAAAAATTAAAACCTATTTCCAAGAAATTGGGCTGTTAATTAACGAAAGTAAAACACAGTGCATATTTATTGGTTCAAGGTTCCACATTGCACAAATTCCAGAAAACACAACAATTAATTTTTGCGACAATATTATCACACCTAGCAAAACAGTCAAAAACCTAGGAATTCACTTTGATAACCACATGTTGTTTGATTCCCACATAGATAAAGTATGCAAAAAGGTTACAGGAACATTAATGTACTTATCACGTATAAAAGACATTTTTGAGAGTACCACTCGAATAATTGTTGTTGAATCTCTAGCCCTAAGTCACATCAATTACTGCACAACTGTTTGGGGAGCTACCACTAAGACTCAGATAAACAGAATACAGAAGCTTATTAATTTTGCAGCTCGAGTTGCCCTGGGAGGAATAAGAAAATATGACCACATCACACCAGCTCTCAATAAACTTGGGTGGCTGCGGGCAGAAAATAAGGTCGCTAATGCTATTTATGTTTTTGTATTCAAAATTTTGGACCATCATTATCCTACCTGGCTATTTGAATTAAAAACAGTCAGGGATATAAGGGGAACCAACACAAGACAGAGCAGTGAGCTCTTTATTCACAGAACAAACACAGAAGCAAGTTCAGAGATGATCACTATCAAAGGGCCAACACTCTGGAATAATATTCCAGAGCATCTTAAAAATGCATCCTCCTTCACAGCTTTCAAAGGCAAACTATATAGTTTTCTTTTGGACAAATAGTTGCTGCTCAGTAAGAACTAATTATTCTCATTGTAAGGAAACAAATATGGAAATGATGCCGATAATAACGATCCTGTATCTAGTGGCATACTTACTACTTTATTATTAACATTATTGTTAACATTTTTATTACAGCATTATTATTTTCTATGAAAGCTACACTTAATTTAACTATATGTCTAACCCTCTTATTTATTAGTTTAATTACATGTCTACTTATAAGTTACTATTAATGTTGAATAACCATTGTACAAAATGGAAATATATGATTGTTTGTTTGTTTGTTTGTTTGTTAATACAATCAAAATACACACTAACGACTACAATCTGGTTGGGGGTTTATCTTGAGGGATAACTTTGTTGAGGCAGCGCTTCAGGAAGGCTTTATCAATTATGTCAGGGGTCCATTGCCCTCTAGATAGATTAAAATTGTCCTTCATTTCAATGAGGGAAGATTCCACTATTTTCCGTTTGAATTGACAGGTACTTTTAAATAGCATAGTGGCAGCACTCCAATCAATCCGATGATTATGTTCATTGATGTGGGTAAAAAGAGCTGAATTTTCTTGATTATATCTTACTGCTCTCTTGTGTTCTAAGACTCTCTGGGATAGAGAGCGGCCTGTTTGTCCTATGTACACTCTATTGCAATCATTACAGCTTATTTGGTATACTCCTGCATTAACTTCTTTTTTGTTTTGGCTAACATTAACTAATTCTTTTCTTAAAGTGGTGGGATAGTTAAAAGTTAATGGGGACTGTTTACCTAATGTATCATTTATGACGCCTAGCCTTTGGTGAAAAGGAAGGAGGATTTTGTTGAAATTATTCTCTTTGGGGGTACTGTGAGGATTGTAAAAAACCTGTTTAGCTTTCTGCAGAGCTTTGTCTAAGAAAAAGGGAGGATAACATAGTTGGTCAAGCTGAGAATAAACCGTTTGAATTTCATGTTCTAAATAATTAGAGCTGCAAATCCGGAGGGCTCTAAGGAATAAATTCGAAGCTATACCTAATTTTACTTTTCCTTCATGATAACTATAAAAGTGCACATAAGACGCAGAGTGGGTGGATTTTCTATAGACTTTAAAGTTGTAACCCAAAGAATCTCTAACAATGAGGATATCAAGGAAAGGCATTTGGTTTTCATTTTCCCATTCTACTTTAAATTTAATGGAAGGAACTAATCTATTTAATTGTGCTACAAATTCGTTAAAGGTACCCCAGGCATCATCCCAATAACTAAAAATGTCTTCAACATAGCGCAGCCAAATCATGTTGGGAGGTTTGATTTCTCTCAGAAGCTCAGTTTCAAAATATTCCATATACAAATGGCTAAAATTGGAGACAAAGGACTACCCATACTACAACCGAACTTTTGCCTATAAAAATTGCCAATGAAAGAAAAGACATTAGTACTCACGCAGAGTCTGATTAATTTGATAATTTTTGCTATGGGTAAGGGGAAATCCTTTTTAAAGGTTTCAAATTTCTTAGCAAGGAAATTCAGTACAGAATCTATTGGGACATCTGTAAAAAGTGATTCTACATCAAGACTGAGTAATTTAACCCCATTCATTGGAACATTGGATAACCTAAATCTCTGAATGAAATCCTCTGAATGCTTTAGGTGCGCTTGGGAAAATTTACCTAGATATGGGGATAGTAAGCTGGCTAACCATTTAGCAAGTTTTGAAGTGAAAGAGTCGCGGCATGAAACAATAGGACGCAGAGGAATATTTTCCTTATGGGTTTTGGGCAAGCCATAAAAATACGGGAGTTGAGGATTAATAACTTTAAATTTCTCAAGGACCTCCATATCACATTTTGACTGAGCTATGTCCCGAACATTTTTATTGAAAGTGGCAGCAACATTTATTAAGGGGTTTTTAGAAAGTTTCTCATAAGTATTGGAGTCATTAAGGAGTTGCATAGCTTTACCTATATAACAGTCTTTATTCAAAAGTACGAGTTTTCCCCCCTTATCAGATTTAGTTATGATGATATCATCTTTTTGTTTAAGCGACTTAATAGCCAAGAGAAACCTTCATAAAAATTTGTAATCCCTCAGGTCTCATGAGTCCTTTTGTTTATGTTTCCTCCTTCTTTGTAATTTTGTCTCAATTGTGCTTGAGAAGGGATCCAGTAAGGATCCGAAATATAGCATTGTTTTATAAGTTTTGTTTCACTGATGGGCTTCCTTACTCTATATATATATATATATATATATATATATATATATATATATATATATATATATATATATATATATATATATATATATATATATATATATATATATATATATATATATATATGTATGTATGCATGTATGTATGTATGTATTTATGTATGTATGTTTGTATGTATTTATGTATGTATGTATGTATGTATGTGTGTGTGTGTGTGCGTGATGACACAGGGTGCAATATGGCCTGTTCTGGTGACAGGTAGTATTGGAAAGGCCTTAAGACGGGAATTTCATGACCTTCGTCCACTTGCAGAATTGAAGGCCCATTTTGTGAAATACATTTATGGTAATTTAGGTCGTAAAGTGAAGTTATTCTTTTGTTTATTTGTTTATTTAATTGTTTTACTTGCTTCTTTTCATGTTTTTGGTTTCAGCTTTACTTAGGATATGCACAATAACTGTTTCTCATATAATTAGGTTTGCAAATTAATATAATTATATGAGGGAGGGATAATAGCCTCTTTGATGCATTGTGTATTCCTCCATTTTGTTTTAATTTATTAATTTCATTTACTGTAGGTCTTCATTACTTCGACTATTCTTTCAGCCTTACTTTTTGCATATTCATTATCATGATTTTACATCTGCCTTGTTCTTAAGCTTCCATTTTTTATTCGTCTCAATGTTTTCTTTGTACCTGGACCTCAATTTTCTTGCCTGTCCCGGTGTCACACTCATAGAAAAGACTATTCGATAGCTTATTCTTTTTTTTTTCTTTTGACCTAATTTCTCGCTGTTGAAATGTCTAATGCTTTTCAAATTATATTTTCTCTTTTACTTAAAAAATTAGTGTAAGAAGTGATATTGTAAACAAACTTCTTATTCATATTATTTTTTTAATTTGGTTTTTACTTGTTTATTTGTTTATTTTTAAGTTTCCGACTTTCACTTAAATAATTTATATCAAGAAGAGACTCTCTTCCCCGATATAGGCTTCAATATTTACTCTCATTTATGGCATTTATCTTCTCTGAAATTTGCCAACTGCCTTACCAGGGAAGATAAGGACTTTTGAAAAGACTGTCTTTCATCTGTAAACACATTTTTCACTCTTGGGATAATACGAACTCTCATTTTATATGCAAGAGTTTGATAAACGTCGTCCATAACACTGACTGTATATTACCTTAAGAACATAATTCATAGTGAAGCAATATAAAAATTGAATAATATATAAAAGATCAAAGAATATTTATGAGTGTTCCCCCTGATGGAGGGGAGGTAAGAATACTTCCTCCGTGTTCCACTGCTTGTCGAAAAAGTCGACTAAATGGGGTGAAGCGAGGGGACTGGAAATCCCCTCCTCTGTATTTTCTATTCCCAAAGAGTCAGAGTATTTACTTTGATTCAGCAACCTCCCTTATAAAGGGGAATATGGCTTTGGTATATGGATGGATGGACTTACGAGTGTCCCAAAAATGCATTAGTTCCCCAGTAGAACCGATCCTCTCAGGTAGATATTACAGAAAACGATAATAAGATAAACTCTACTGTACAGATGCATAAATCTCTCTCTCTCTCTCTCTCTCTCTCTCTCTCTCTCTCTCTCTCTCTCTCTCTCTCTCTCTCTCTCTCTCTCTCTCTCTCTCTCTCTCTCTCTCTCTCTCTCTCTCTCTCTCATAAAAAGATGTTTTAATTTTTCCTTTAGATTTTGCACATATATTTATGTAACCTATGTGAGGCCAAAACTCGCATATGCAGCCCCCTTTTGGAATCCGCACTTGAAAAAGCACATAACTAAGCTTGAAAAAGTTCAAAGACATGCCACGAAACTGGTGCCAGAAATACGCAATCTCAGTTATGATGAGAGGCTGAGGAAATTAGACTTACCATCACTCGAAGCTAGAAGAGTGAGGGGGGATATGGTGACAGTCTTTAAATTCCTTCATGGTTATGATAGAGTGGATAGGGGTCGATATTTTGATATGGCTGGCTCTAGAACTAGAGGTCATAGTTTGAAGCTTCGTAAGAAAACTTCTTTGCAGGATGTAAGGAAATACTTTTTCAGTGTAAGAGTAGTTGATAATTGGAATTCGATAAGCAAGGAGGTAGTTAATGCTATCTCAATCCATAGTTTTAAGGACAGGTACGAAAAGTATCACTAAGTCTAAAATGGAACCGATCAGGAGACGGGAAGATACGAGCTTTGGGCTCTTTCCCGTAAACACAATTAGGTAATCACAATTAGGTAATCACTATTATGAAAAATTGTTGTGTTTTTGCTCATATAACTTTATATTATTAAAATTCGAAACAACCATCCCTCCTCCAACAGTAATGTTGTTTCGACTTTTAATAATGCCCTAGTTATTCCCTTTTTTCAGGGATGTCATAGCTTAGTCAATATTTTGAGAACATTAAATGTCCGTTTAGTTTTCATAAATGAAAATACTTTTTTTTATTTTTGAATATGTTGATTAAAAATAGTCGTGTTTCCACTTCTAATATTATATATAAGATACCATCTAAAGATTGTGATAAGCATTATATTGGCCAGACTAGCAAATCATTAGAATTTCATGTCAATCAAAATAAATATAACGCTCGAAATTGTCAGTCTTCCAGTGAATTGTTTAAGCATTTTACTGTTTGCAATCTCCATATTGACCGGAAAATGCTTCTATCTTAGTAAAAAGTAATGCTGCTATTACTAAAAACATCTTGGAATCTGAAATACTTGACTTAACCGAGCATCAAAATATTAACTTTTTTTTTTTTGTAATTGATTATTAAGTATTTTCTTTTCTTTTATAATTGCTATTATTTTACCAATATTACTGTCATTTTGTAATTAATATATTATTAGATTAATAATAATATTATTGTTAGTATTTCTCATATTCTCAATATTATTATTACTGCTTTGTTCTTTCTGTGTTTTCGTGATTATTTTTTTTATAATTATTTTTCTTGTTATTGTTACACTGTTATTATTTTTCTTGTTAGTTAGTATTATTTTTATTATAATATTTATTATTATTATCATTATCATTATTACTACTATCATTATTGCAAATTATTATTATTATTATTATTATTATTATTATTATTATTATTATTATTATTATTATTATTATTATTATTATTATTATTATTATTATTATTATTATTATTATTATTATTATTATTATTATTAAAGTTAGTGTGTTTTGTTAATTGCTACTCTATTTTTAGCAATTTAATATGTTCCTGTTGCCTCTTACCACAGACTGTATCTAATTTACTTGGTATTCACACCTCACTAAACTCATAAAACATATTGTGGTTTGGTCTACTCTAGGACATGACTTCCTTTGATGGGTTGCTAATTTCCTTTTTCCTTTGTTTTCTGTATGTATGTACATCACCCCATTCATTTGTACAAATCAGATTACTCTGAAGATAAGTAATACACTTGAATGTAAAATGTACTAAGGATCTCAAAATTTCTTTCAATTTCCTAACGTAGCCATGACCATTCACGCACATACACACACGCAAACATACACACACACATGCACACACACACACACAGAAATACGCAATCTCAGTTATGATGAGAAGCTGAGGGAATTAGACTTACCATCACTCGAAGCTAGAAGAGTGAGGGGGGATATGGTGACAGTCTTTAAATTCCTTCATGGTTATGATAGAGTGGATAGGGATCGATATTTTGATATGGCTGGCTCTAGAACTAGAGGTCATAGTTTGAAGCTTCGTAAGAAAACTTCTTTGCAGGATGTAAGGAAATACTTTTTCAGTGTAAGAGTAGTTGATAATTGGAATTGGCTAAGCGAGGAGGTAGTTAATGCTATCTCAATCCATAGTTTTAAGGACAGGTATGATAAGTATCACTAAGTATAAAATGGAACCGATCAGGAGACGGGAAGATACGAGCTTTGGGCTCTTTCCCGTAAACACAATTATTTAATCACAATTAGGTAATCACTCACACATAGGTAATCACAATTAGGAAATCACACACACACACACACGGGATTTTAATCAAATGCGAAAAACGAATCCACGAATGAGGTTGGTAGATGCTCTAATATTAAAAAAAGGCATTCATAATGAATGCGTTCATTCCTTATATACTCGTGTGATTACCTAATTGTGATTACCTAATTGAGCTTACGGGAAAGAGCCCAAAGCTCGTATCTTCCCGTCTCCTGATAGGTTCCATTTGTACCTAGTGATACTTATCATACCTCTCCTTAAAACTATGGATTGAGATAGCATTCACTACTTCCTTGCTTAGCGAATTCCAATTATCAACTACTCTTGCACTAAAAAAGTACTTCCTTACATCCTCAAAGAAGTTTTCTTACGTAACTTCAAACTATGACCTCTAGTTCTAGAGCCAACCATATCAAAATATCGACCCCTATCCACTCTATCATAACCATGAAGGAATTTAAAGACTGTCACCATATCCCTCCTCAATCTTCTAGCTTCGAGTGATAGTAAGTCTAATTCCCTCAGCCTCTCATCATAACTGAGATTGCGTATTTCTGGCACCAGTTTTGTGGTATGTCTTTGAACTTTTTCAAGCTAAGCTACGTGTTTTTTCAAGTGCGGATTTCAAAGGGAGGCTGCATATTCAAGTTTGGCCTCAAACAGGTTTACATAAATATTTCTGAATCTTTCCTTGTCCATGTGCCTGAAGGTTACCCTTACATTTGCTAAGAAAGCATATGCTGCCCTTACTATGCCATTTATATGCATTTCAAGAGACAAATCTGCCAGTATGTTTACTCCTAGATCTCTCTCATTCTCTGTCTCTTGAAGTTGTACTCCTGCTACTGAGTAGTCAAGCTTGGGCATTCTTGCACTTGCACCCATTCTCATTACCTTACATTTTCAAGTTGTACTCCTGCCACTGAGTAGTCAAGCTTGGGCCTTCTTGCACTTGCACCCATTCTCATTACCTTACATTTTGAAGTATTGAAGTGCATTAGCCACTTTTCTAACAACTCATGCAGACTATTTAGATCTTCCTGAAGTACTCTACCATTGTTATCGTTTCTTACTTTCTTCACAATCTTTGTATCATCTGCAAACATATTCATATATGAAAATACAAACTCTGGTAGGTCATTTACATGGAACAAAAGTAGCCCTAAAACTGATCCCTTTGGAACTCCACTATTAAATCTTCTTCATTCAGACACTGGCTGTTTTACTCTAACCCTATGTTCCCTTTCTTGTCAGTGTGTTTTTATCCATTTCACTCCCTAACTCGTTTTACACTCATTATCAAACCATTTCTCTTTAGCATGAATTACACCTACTTTGGTGACAGGTATGCAGCAATCTGCTATCTTCCCATATTTATCACAAAATATGTCGTACATTCCTTGTACAGATTTCTTGTAAAACAAGGCCTTCCAGTTAATAACTGCAATAAACTCTTTCATTTTTATGTAATCTCCTTTCTGATAGTTCCTCCTCATGTCCTCAGTGCCTCTACTCTCAGGCAGAACATCTTCAATGATATACTCCATCAACGACACACAGTGATCACTCTTTCCAACTGGTGGTTCATACTCAATTGTTTCAATATCCAACACGTTATCTGTGCACACTAGATCAAGTAGTGATGGCTCAACCCTACCCCTGGCCCACGTTGGTTCCATTACATGTTGGTGTAGGAAATTCCCTTGTATGCAATCTAGGAATCTTGCCCCAAATGAATCTTCACCACTGTGTTGGTCAAGACTTATCCAATGTATCTCTTTATGATTAAAATCTCCCATAATCAAAATCCTACATTTTCTCTCCTGTGCAAATGTATTTCTTACCTTTAGAATGATAATAATCTTGTAGATATCTTTATTCTAAAATCACAGTTATATCTGTAGCTGTATCTAACTGCATTTCTATCTCTTTTCCATTTACTTGTCCTTCACACATTTATCTCTTATTTGTGTAAGTGGAATTTAGTTGGAAAGCAATGTTTTCTTGCTTTAAGTTTTCTTGTTATCTTTCATTTGTACAATGTATATTTTTCTTTTCAGCTTGTTTTGCTTCTTTCTTAAGACATTTCCTGGAAAAATGTCCATAATATCCACAAAACTGGCACACATTGTTATAACCAGGACACTTATATCTATCATTCGGATGATGATTATTATTACCACACCTATAACATTTTTTATATTTGTTACTATTAGGTGTCTGTGCTTTATTCTGTTGCCAGTAACCGGAAGTATTGTTCTTATACCTTTTTTCAAAGTTTTCTGTTCGTTGTGATTTATGGTTACTTGAGCCTGAATTATTCGGTTGTTTGTACTGCATTACTTTATTTAAATTTCCAGATTGAGGTTTTTTATAATTTTCCTCAATCCTTTTATTTTGAGCTCGAGACTGTTCATAAGCTCTTGCTGTTTCCAACAACTTTTGGAGATTCAAGTGTTTAGCTTGTAATAGCTTTTCTCTAAACTCACTGGATTTGCATTTACAAATGATTAAATCGACTATTAAGTCTTCCTCAGAGTTATGGGTATCATATTTGCAAAATTGACTTTGCTTCTTTAATTTTGTGACAAACATATCTATACTCTCATTTTCTCGAGACTCAAGTGCCATGAATAGGCTACATTCATACCTGGGGTTAAAATAGTTCCCAAATGTTTCTACGGCTTTATAATATGTATTATCCAAAGGGGTTAGTGTTTTAAATATATCCTGAACCTCTGGACCTGCTATTGCAGTAGCATGCTGACCCTCTGCTTGTCAGATTTCGTGGCCAAGCAATCCAAATAGATCTTGAATGAATCAATATATTTCCACCACCTATGTGCCACTGTTCTAGGGTCACATTCAATAGAAAAATGAGGTGGTGCTGGTATTTTAGAAGTCATTCTTGAGCCTTTACTTACTACAGGCTAAGCCTAATTGCTTTCCTTTAACTATCTTTATCTTATTATATCATGATCTTTATCTTAATCCAGGTACTGTATAACCTTCATTAAATAATATACATGCATGCAACTAAAAATTACTTAGCTTATACACATTCATAAAATTATATTGACGAATATTTATTTCCGTCTGCTGCTGAAGGTTTCTTGCTGGCTAACATAAGAATCTTCCTGGTTGCCTGAGGTGCGATGTCCTCTCGAGCGGAAGATATCTGGCAAGAACTGGTCATTGTTTGTTATTATCGTTCCCTTCACAATCTTTCTTCTGAGTTCGTTCATCTCTTCGTCCAATAATGTATTTCTTACCTGCTAGAATGATAATAATCTTGTAGATATCTTTTTGTTGCCGAGTGTAGGCCAGTATATATATATATATATATATATATATATATATATATATATATATATATATATATATATATATATATATATATATATATATATATATATATATATATATATATATATATATATATATGTATATATATATATATATATATATATATATATATATATATATATATATATATATATATATATATATATATATATATATATATATATATATATATATATATATATATATATATATATATATATATATATATATATATATATATATATATATATATATATATATATATATATATATATATATATATATATATATATATATATATATATATATATATATATATATATATATATATATATATATATATATATATATATATATATATATATATATATATATATATATATATATATATATATATATATATATATATATGTATATATATATATAAATATATATATATATATATATATATATATATATATATATATATATATATATATATATATATATATATATATATATATATATATATATATATATATATATATATATATTATTGCTGAGTGAATGGATGGTAAATCAGGTAGTGGAATATAAAGAAGTGTCATCTAGGCTTATGTGGGTAAGGGCTAGGATAGGAAGGGAATGTTGGGCTTTTGTTAGTGCGTATGGGCCAGGATGTGAGAGAAGTGAGGAAGAGCGGGATGAATTCTGGAATGAGTTAACTAGATGTGTGGATGGTCTGAGTAGAAGGAACTATGTAGTTGTGTTGGGTGAACTTGAATGCCAGAGTGGGTGATGGAGAGATAGAAGGTGTTGTAGGAAAGTATGGGGTACCAGGTGGGAATGAGAGTCGCGAGAGACTGTTAGATATGTGTGTGGAGCAAGAGTTGGTGATAGGTAATAGTTTATTTAAGAAGAAGTTAATAAATAAATATACATGGATGAGAGTGGCAAATGGAAGAGTGAAAGAAAGAGCATTGATGGATTATGTGTTGGTAGCAAAGAGCATGATTGGTAGAGTGAAAGATGTACATGCATTCAGGGGTGTGGCTGCTGGGATGTCTGATCATGTTTTGGTTGAAGCAAAATTAGTAGTAGCAAAAGAGTGGGGAAATAGTGTGGGGGGATGTAGAAGGGAAATAGTGAAGGTGGAAGAGTTGAAAAAGCCAGAGAAGAGACAGGAATATCAGGACAGGTTGAGAGTGGCATATGACAGGGTGAAAGAAAGAGAAGTTGGGGAGTTAGGGGAGGAATTGGGGTTGATGAAAGAATGTTTTGTGGGACATGCAAGTGATGTGTGTGGAAAGAGGTTTGTTGGAGGTGGCATTAGGAGGGGCAGCGAGTGGTGGAATGAAGGGGTGAAAATGAAGGTGGAAGAGAAAAAGAGGGCTTTTGAGGAATGGCTGCAGTGTAAAAGTAGGGAGAAGTATGAAAGATATAGGGAGAAAAATGTGGAAACCAAGCAGAAGGTAGAGGAAGAGAAGAGGTTGGCAAATATTAGGTGGGGACAGGATTTTTGTAGGTCATATGAGGAGAATAAAAAGAAGTTTTGGAAAGAAGTGAAGAGAGCAAGGAAGGGTGGATCGAGGATGGAAGAGACAGTGAAAGATGTGAAAGGACAGATGGTAAGAGGGAACGATGCAAGGAAAAGATGGGCAGAATATTTTGAGTGCTTGCTGAATGTTGAGGAAGATAGAGAGGCAGCTATAGTGGCAGTGGGAGGGGTTCAAGGGCCAGTAATGGGAGATGAAAATGAGAGAGAGATTACAGGAGAGAAGGTGAAAAGGGCATTGTATGAAGCGAAAGCAGGTAAAGCACCTGGAATGGATTATGTGAAAGCGGAGATGTTGAAAGAAGGGGGTGTGACTGCATTGGAATGGTTTGTGAGAGTGTTTAATATATGCTTTATGTTGTCATTGGTGCCAGTGGATTGGGTTATTGCCTGTATAGTGCCCCTATACAAAGGTAAGGGAGACACGTATGAATGCAGTAATTTTAGGGGTATAAGTTTGTTGACTGTGGTAGGAAAAGTGTATGATAGGATGCTGGCTAATAGGATTAGGGATAAGACAGAATATGTGATCGCGGAAGTGCAGAGTGGGTTTAGGAGAGGTAGAGGTTGTATAGATCAGATTTTTATAGTTAGGCAGTTATGTGAGAAATATTTAGCAAAGGGTAAGGATGTGTATTTTGCATTTTTGGATCTGGAGAAAGCATATGATAGAGTTGATAGAGAGGCTATGTGGAATGTTTTGAGATTATATGGAATCAATGGTAAATTGTTGCATGCAGTGAAGAGTTTGTAAGAGGGTAGTAGAGCTTGTGTTAGGGTAGGGAATGAAGTGAGTGAGTTGTTTCCAGTGAGTGTGGGACTGAGACAGGGATGTGCGATGTCACCATGGCTGTTCAATTTCTATATTGATGGAGTTGTAAGAGAGGTGAATGAGCGAGTGCGTGGTCGAGGTTTGAGAATGGTAGATGGGGATGATAACGAGTGGGAGCTGAATCAGTGGCTGTTTTCAGATGATACTGTGGTGGTGGCAGATTCAGAGGAAAAGCTGTGTCAATTAGTGTCAGAATTTGGAATGGTGTGTGAGAGAAGGAAGCTGCGAGTGAATATGGGAAAGAGTAAGGTTATGAGGTGTACAAGAAATGAGGATGGCGCTGGATTGAATGTTATGTTGAATGGAGAGACACTTGAGGAGGTTAATCACTTTAAGTTTTAGGCTCGGTTATAGCTGCAAATGGTGGAATGGAAGCAGATGTGTGTCACAGAGTGAATGAAGGATGTAAAGTGTTGGGTGCATTGAAAGGAGTGATGAAGAATAGAGGGTTGGAAATAAATGTTAAGAAAGTTTTGTATGAGAAAGTGGTTGTGCCAACTGTGATGTATGGATCAGAGTTATGGGGTATGAAAATAAGTGAGAGACGGAAACTAAATGTGTTTTAGGTGAAATGCCTGAGGAGTATGATTGGTGTATCTCAATTGGATAAGGTTAGGAATGAAGTGGTGAGAGCAAGAACTGGTGTGAGGAGAGAAATTGCAGCCAGGGTAGATATGAATGTTCTGAGATGGTTTGGCCATGTGAAAAGGATGGATGATGAAAGGCTGCTGAAAAAGGTGATGAATGCGAGAGTTGATGGGAGAAATACTAGAGGGAGGCCTAGGTTTGGATGGATGGATGGAGTAAGGAGAGCCCTGAATGATAGGAGGATGGATGTGAGCGAAGCAAGCGAGCGTGCTAGGAATAGGAATGAGTGGCGAGCGATTGTGACGCGGCTCTGATAGGCATCTGCTGTTACCGCGGGGCGGCATCTTACAGAGATAGCCCAGTGGTAGGGGCAGTAGGAGGAGCTGGCAGTTGTGAAGCGACACAGGTTGTGGAAGAGCCGGGAGGATGGGGTGTGGCACTCCAGCAGTGCCATCTGAACGGTCGCTAGCTCCCTCGTCATTGCCCACAGAGTAAAGTAATCCTCCTATTTGTTTTCCTTTCTTGAAGTCGGCTACCCCCCAATTAAAGGGGGAAATAGCCAAGGTATATGTATGCATGTATGTATATATATATATATATATATATATATATATATATATATATATATATATATATATATATATATATATATATATATATATATATATATATATATATATATATATATATATATATATATATATATATATATATATATATATATATATATATATATATATATATATATATATATATATATATATATATATATATATATATATATATATATATATATATATATATATATATATATATATATATATATATATATATATATATATATATATATATATATATATATATATATATATATATATATATATATATATATATATATATATATATATATATATATATATATATATATATATATATATATATATATATATATATATATATATATATATATATATATATATATATATATATATATATATATATATATATATATATATATATATATATATATATATATATATATATATATATATATATATATATATATATATATATATATATATATATATATATATATATATATATATATATATATATATATATATATATATATATATATATATATATATATATATATATATATATATATATATATATATATATATATATATATATATATATATATATATATATATATATATATATATATATATATATATATATATATATATATATATATATATATATATATATATATATATATATATATATATATATATATATATATATATATATATATATATATATATATATATATATATATATATATATATATATATATATATATATATATATATATATATATATATATATATATATATATATATATATATATATATATATATATATATATATATATATATATATATATATATATATATATATATATATATATATATATATATATATATATATATATATATATATATATATATATATATATATATATATATATATGTGTTAATATTGCTATTATAACACATATCCCATTTTCGTCACCAATAATGTATTTCTTACCTGCAAGAATGATAATAATCTTGTAGATATCATTTATATTGCCGAGTGTAGCCAGTATATATATATATATATATATATATATATATATATATATATATATATATATATATATATATATATATATATATATATATATATATATATATATATATATATATATATATATATATATATATATATATATATATATATATATATATATATATATATATATATATATATATATATATATATATATATATATATATATATATATATATATATATATATATATATATATAAATATATATATATATATATATATATATATATATATATATATATATATATATATATATATATATATATATATATATATATATATATATATATATATATATATATATATATATATATATATATATATATATATATATATATATATATATATATATATATGAATGTTGCTATTATAACACATATCCCATTTTCGTCACAGATGACTTGGGATTAATATAAGTTATATAAAACACTCCTTCCTCAACAGGTTTTATTACATAGAAGAAAGATTAATAATATCTTACATAAACTTACGACTAATGGAATTACAAGAACAAATGAGAATCTACTAAGAGGGATCAAAACCATAAATACTTTATACAGAATCAATTATAGAGGAATTACATCCTATATAGATTTCTTTCAAGCCATACTCTTGTATTTAAGAATGTTATTCATTTCCTCCTAGAGAGCGGTAATTTTAAATGGAGAATATCTTTGACAAAACACATAGCTGATTAAATGCATAACACGTGCCATGCAAACAACTGAGTTTATGACTTCAGTTGTACCTATATGACTTCCCTCATAAACTTCTAGACAATGTTGGTTCCTTGGTGGGTTATATACAACAGTTATTATAATGCTCTCTGACCCAGTATTTATGCTAGCAATAAAAAATTCCTTGAACTCACTTTCTTTAGCCAAGTTTATTTGTTCAACCTGAATCCTTTTACTTTTGAGAAGTGCTATCCCTCCACCAGTCCTCTCAGATCTTTCAACCCTTAATATTCTGAAGCCCTTAGGGAAACCTGTGACACTGTTTATGTCCTCACTCAACTTAGTCTCTGTAACTGCTACTATATCTGCCTTAATGTTGTGAATCCTATCTTTTAATTCTACTCCCTTACCAGCTAATCCATCAGCATTTGTGTATAACAGTCTTAATGGGGCCCCATCCCCTGATCTTCTGTCATTATATTCTTTATCTCCCCTTTGTCAGGAAGAATTCTGATATGAAAATTTTTCTTCTCTTCTTTATTTCTTTCCTCATTTAACCTTCTAGCCTCTTGCAACAAGTTTTTGATCCTTTCCGTCTCTTCCTGTGTTCTGTATCGTCTAATGAACACTTCTTTTAATTCTTGAAGGTCTTTTAGACTTTTTTTCCCATCAGTATTTCTCTACATGTGTCCCTTCTCTCAAAGGTTACTTTTGTTGGTCTCTGCTTTCCCTCCCTAGAATATTTACCCTGTTGGTGAATGTTTACAATATCCTCAGGACCTCAAACTACTCCAAGTTTTCTTATCAGGTCTGCAACCCTAGCTTTATTTTCTCCAAGACTCCCTTGCCATGTTTACTCCTGGGATTCACTTATGCCTGAGATTACCAATGTCTTTTCTTTATCAAGTGCCTATTTAAACAGTGGATTTGCCCTTTCCATCACAACGTCTTTCTTTTTTTTATTACTGTTTGTTTATAGTCAACAGTTTGTATGTTTTCCAGTGCCACCACCTTCACAACCTCTTTTACTGCCACATTCCCCTTTAGTGCATCAGCAAAGGAGGTTTTCATGGCATCATGTTCCATATTCAGCTCCTGAAGATCTTTTCTAAACTGT
Organism: Halocaridina rubra; assembly: GCA_037179515.1. Lineage (NCBI taxonomy): Eukaryota > Metazoa > Arthropoda > Malacostraca > Decapoda > Atyidae > Halocaridina > Halocaridina rubra. Next base: position 31,121 of record JAXCGZ010015564.1, on the reverse strand, counting down.
TTGATGTTTTCCTTAATCTGGACATTCCAAGCTGCAATCTCGTCTCTCTCAGAAAAGAGCAGTGAACTAACATTTATTTTATTTAGGTTGTCATTCAGCTGTTTGTTGTTATTTTCTTGTATAGAAATTCTGGTTTCTAGTTCACTCTTTTCCCCCTCCAGCTTTTTTATTCATTTTTCTAGTTCTTTTATCTCCTGCCTTTGTGCTATACTTGCTTCCTCCAAACATCTTCTTCCCTTTCTGAGTGTTTCATTCTCTTTCATTTCTCTATCCATTCTCCGAATTTTATCATCAAGGTTTATACCCATTGTCTCTAATTCCTTGATTTTCTGTTTTAATCTCCTAACAGCTACTCCTCTTGCTGCTGCTACATCCCATGGGGATCCTCTACTATCCCTCCCCAACCATTGGATAGTTGGGCTTTGGGACAGAGATGGCCTCATTTTCATGTTTTCCCTTTCACAGATTATAGAAAGAAGAAGAAAAGGAAAAAAAGGAAAAAAAAGAGAAAAAAGCTTCTATTTAAGCTTCACACAGAATTTCTATATCTTCATATGAGTGCTATTTAGTTACTCAATTCATCTCTTTTCTGGTAACACACATCCTAACTTAAAATTTGACTTTGGCATTTTGAGGGAAAAAACACCAAACAAAAATCCACTTGAAGGAAAATTCGAATTTCCATATGAGGACACACCCACCTGTTTCTGCTATATATTCTTCTTAACTGATAAACCGGTCATTTCAGAAAAAAAAGAATTATTAATCACTTCAAACCAAGGTATGTTTTCACAGGATCAGACTTTATATTTAACTCAATTTATGCAAAATAAAAAAGAATAAAAGAGAATGCTATAATAAAAAACTGAAAAAATAAGACTGCTGTGCTACTTGGCAACTTAACTCAATATTGTTGACAGGTGTATTTTTCGTATTTATTTAATTATTCAATTATTTCGTGCATCAATATAAATGGGAAGGATATTGATTTTAACAATATATGGAACCACAGGATCAGGTAAATGGTTGTAAGAGCTCTCCAAAATTTACACAAAAAATTAGATAATGTGATGTGATGGCTTCGCCTCTGGCAACTCTTCTAAACTTCCTTCAAGGAAGGA